>JAXFYN010000708.1:0-85708 GCA_036172215.1 Camellia granthamiana
ATGTTAAGTTTAATTTTGGAGGGAAATGAAATTTTCAACTCTTCCTCTAATCAATATGTTTTAAATAATTTGATTGAATCCCACATAGAATTTTGTAGGTTCTTTTTGAAAAATCTTTTTCTATAAATAGGAATAGACTTTCATAATCTTCTCCAACTTCCAATGAGACTCTTTCCTTATGAGAGGAGACTCTTGAAGTAAGAATTTTTAGTCAAAATTTTAAAATATATTTATAATATATAATATATATATATATATATAAGATTTATCATTTATTTTTTATGTAGTTTATATTAGATTTATCATTTATTTTTTATGTAGTTCAATTTGATGTAGTTTATATTAGATTTATCATTTATTTTTTATAAATGAGATTTTTATTGATAAATCTCATTTAGAAGTGTTTTAACCCCAAGAAGTCTATGAATGAATTTTTTAACCCATTTAGTCCCATGTATGTATAGTTTTATTCCATAAAGTTCTTTTTCTGATTTACACTATTTTCTTTGACACTTACGCCCTTATATTTAATTTTGATACTCTTATAAATATTTTTTGAACGGTTAGCAATTTTATGATGTGAATACTCATATTTTAAAATTCACATTGGTAGGAATATAAAATTGGCCCGTGGGCGGCCCGAAACCCGCCCACAGAGTCGGGGCGAGCCCGGCCCGTTGATAATGTGAATATTCACATTGACATATTAACATCCACATTAATAGGAGTGTAAAATTGGCCCGCATCCCGTGGCGGCGCGAAACCTGCCTGTAGCCCATGGGCGGCCCAGGGCGGGCCCGATCCGACCCATTGACAATGTTAATATTCAAATTGACATGTTAACATTCACATTAATAAGAGTATAAAATTGGCCCGCGGCCCAGGGCGGGCCCGGCCCAGCCCGGCCCAGCCCGGCCCGTTGATAATGTGAATATTCACATTGACATGTTAACATTCACATTGATAGGAGTGTAAAATTAGCCCGCACCTCGTGGCTGCCTAAAACCCGCCCACGGCCCGTGGGTGGCCCAGGCGGGCCCGGCCCGGCCTGTTGACAATGTGAATATTCACATTGACATGTTAACATTCACATTGATAAGAGTATAAAATTGGCCAGCGGCCCAGGGCGGGCCCGACCCGTCCCGTTGACAATGTGAATATTCACATTGACATGTTAACATTCACATTGATAAGAGTGTAAAATTGGCCCGCAGCTCGTGGGCGGCCTGAAGCCCGACCGCAACCCGAGGCGGGCTTGGCCCGACCCGTGACAATGTGAATATTCACATTGACATGTTAACATTAACATTGATAGGAGGGTAAAATTTGCCCGTTGCCCGAAGCTTGCCCGCGGCCTGGGGTAGGCCCGGCCCGGCCCGACCCCTTGACAATGTGAATATTCACATTGACATGTTAAAATGCACATTGATAGGAATGTAGAATTGGCCTGCGGCTCGCGGGTTGCCCGAAGCCCGCCCACGGCCCGGGGCAGGCTCGTTTGGGTTCGGGTCCGGGTCTGGGTCCGAGCATATCCGAGACCCTAGGTTATGGCCTAAGTCATCACTTTAAAGCCCGGCCCGGCCCATCGGCCCGTTTAAGGCCCATTCAAGGCTCGGTCCGAGGCCTAGCCCGCCTAAGGCTCAATGTATTTTTTTGTGGAAAATAATAAAATTTTGGTAGAAAAAATTAAAAAGAATTAAAAAAAAATGGCCAGGTCCGCCCAAACTCGACCTAAGCTCAAGGCTAGGCCCAGGCCCACCTGCCCGACCCGAGGCTCGATCTATCGGCCTGTCCAAAGCCCGAATACCTTTGTGCCAGGGCTAGGGCCTGAGCTTAATTTTTTGGCCCATGGGTCGGCCGGGAAAAGGCTCGTTTAGGCCTAGGCTCGAGCTTAGTCCGAGACCCTAGGCTAGGGCCTAGGTCATCACTTTGAAGTCCGGCCCGGCCCATCGGCCCGGTTAAGGCCCATTCAAGGCTCGATCTGAGGCCCGGCCCGCGCCAAGGCCTAGTTTCTTTTTTTGTGGAAAATAATAAAATTTTGGTAGAAAAAATTAAAAAGAATTAAATAAAAATGGCCAGGCCCGCCCCAGGCCGCCCACAGGCCGTGGACGGGTTTCGGGCAGCCACGGGGCACAGACTAATTTTACACTCCTATCAATGTGAATGTTAACATGTCAATGTGAATATTCACATTGTCAATGGGCTGGGCCGGGCTCGCCCTGGGCCGCTGGCCAATTTTATACTCTTATCAATGTGAATATTCACATTGTCAACAGGCCGAATTGGGCCCGCCCCGGGCCGCCCACGGGTCGTGGGCGGGTTTCGGGCAACCACAAGGCGCGGGCTAATTTTACACTCCTATCAATGTGAATGTTAACATGTCAATATGAATATTCACATTGTCAACGGGTCGGGCTGAGCCCGCCCCGGGCCACAGGCGGACTTTTGGCCGCGGACCAATTTTATACTCTTCTCAATGTGAATGTTAACATGTCAATGTGAATATTCACATTGTCAACGGGCCGGACCGGGCCCGCCCCGGGCCGCCCATGGGCTGCGAGCGGGTTTCGCGCCGCCACGGGACGCGGGCCAATTTTACACTCCTATTAATGTGAATGTTAACATGTCAATGTGAACATTCACATTATCAATGGGTCGGGCCCGCCCTGGTCCGATTCGAATTTTTCCGAGCACCCACGATGATCGACATGGGCCGGGCCCTTACACATTGACGATATGAACATTCACATTGACGGTGTGAATATTCACATTAGGGGTATTTTGGTAATTATGTCACCCATAGGACTTATTGAAACATAAGAAAATAATGTGAACTAAATGGAACATAAGTAGATGAAAAGGGTATTTTGGTCTTCTTATCTCAAATAGGACCTAATAGAATAGTCAAAAAGAATATGGGTTGGATGGAATAAAACTCTTAGAAAGTGAATTTATCAAAAAAAGTCCCTTTATAGATTGACTCAAAAATAATAATAATAATAATACTATATGTATCAATTTTTGTACTAATATATTAATAGATGATGTGATATAATTTTAAAAAATTTTAATATTTATAATTTGTATAATAGGCGGAGTCAATAATAATGACATAACACTAATTAATATATTAATATATACATTAATTAATATATGTAACGCGATCGAAAAAAATGCACCATTGTGCTTCGAGTATGTGCTTACTCACTCCTAAATAGGGAGAAACTGCAGTCTCAATAATTCGAATGTTGGACCCGAGAGAGAGAGAGAGAGACAGATTGATGAAGATAAGAAGTTTTCATAGTAGATAAAACAAAATAATAATAGTAATAATAATAAAACATGGTTAAAAGAAATGAAGGACCATTATAGAGTAAGAAAAAGAACAAAGCAATCGCATTCAATTGAATGAAAGCGAATGCATGCGCAAACCACTCAAATTTTGGTTCGTCAAGCACGTGGCTGCTCTTCATTGTTACATGACAATGGACCTCCTCCATTGTTTTCTACGCCTCGCTTCGGATTTTCAATTTATAAAGAAACAAATATACAATGTAGATGCTATTTTTTTTTTTCTTTCCACTTTTCCTTTGTCATTTCTTTACTTTTATAAATGTCTACATAAATTCATAATTTAAACACAATAATTAACATTTCGTTTATTTTGACAAAATAATTTTTATTTTTTTAAAAATTAAAATATTAAAGTTAACGAAATTTTTTTTTTCTCTTTAAAAGGTGAAGAGTGTTTTTCAAATTAACTATACCGCAACCACAATCATCCCTTAGATAGGCTGTGTTTGTTGTAACTTAAATGAGCTTATTATAATTTATTTATGTCAGACTATTCGGTATATCTTTTACTTACAATTTATTACATAAAAATAATTTAAATAAGTTGATTATTTAAAGATTAGAAGAGAGATGCTTTTAAATTATGTTTATTGATTATCAACTTTTAATAACATGCACTAAACATGGTCATAATTCAACAATGATCTTAAGACAAGCTGAAATTTTCAAAGCCGGCCATATCTATGTGTGTGTGTGTGTGTAAATATCCATAGGGGGAAGGGGGGTTGGAAGTCTTAGCGGAGAGAGGATCAATAGAATTGTTTTGGGTATTGTTTTGGGTATGATATATAAATTAATTTTTTATTTTTTATGAAAAGATATAAAAAAAAATAGAGGTGATGTGATAGAAATAAGTTAATAAATAATTTATTTATTATGTTGCCATCTAGATTAAAGAAGAGACATTATAGAGTTCTCACAAATGACTCTTTTTATTTTTGTCTTTTTCTTAAGAGCATCTCTAACTGTAATAGGCATTTTACTTATCTAAATATTACTATATAGTATACATTTTATTTTGTTTATCAACTGTTTATTATTTCTACTCCAATCATACTCTTTATTCTAGATATATTCATCTAAATGCTATTAACTTTATAGAATACCATATTAGTAATAAAAATAGAGGGAAATGATATTAATGATTAAATATATTTTGCTTAGTCTTAAAGACTAGCTATATGTAGCTACTGAATGTGAGTTGAGTTAAAATGTCTAATTATATACCTAGTATATTGGAGTTAAAAAAATAAATTATACTAAATATTTTAACTAACGAGCATTATATATATAATAGGGAGATACGCTAAAAACTTACTATCGACACATTATTTTAAGGGTAAGTATAATATAATATAATGATCGAATAATAATGAACGTGTAACACAACACAAGGCAGTGCCACTGAGCTTATATCACGGGCAAGCCTCGGTTGGAATAAATAAACCTCTCTTCTAACTTCAAAGTTCTAATCCATCAAATAAAAATAAAAGTAAATAATAAAAAAGTATAACTTTGCACCAGTAATTAATGATCAATTTCACAATCTTGATTGATGTGAGCACTACGTAAATATAGTTATATTACTCGGGAAAGCACGGGCAAATAATTTAATCCCCAAGTTGGGTTAATTTCCTCATGAACCCGCGTTTCTATATTTCACGAATATTATTGTTGCATTATGTTAATGGTATAATCTAAATAATAATTATGTTCGTATTGCAATTCCAAAATATTGAATATTAAGCTACATTTGGTCTACCACGAGTAAATATTGAGTATATGACAATACCATGGGACGATATTATTAATTAATTAGAAATTTAAAATTATGATAAAATAATATAAATCGTATAATTTTTTTTTTTGTATTACTAATGTGACACTTATTATATTATTAAAATAAATCTTATTTTTAATTTTAAAATATATTTTATTATAATATCTTCAATAAACTTCATATTTATTTCAAAACTAGACCCCAAAAACATGTGAGGCTTTATTCAGGTGGAAGTTCTTTTTTGCACCTCCTCAAAAAGCAAAGCACTATATCTAATGTGGACATCTAAAGTTAAAGAAAAAGTTCATTAAGATGCACTCATCACACATCACCTGCCATCCCCCACCAAATCCAGTAATTGTAAAATGCTATATATGGATGAAAATTCTATCACATATTTTATAAATCATTTGTATTTGGAAGTTTATAACTTTACATATGTGTCTAGATTCAAAGATTGGATTTAGTCCATAGAGAGTTGTAATAAGCATCGCAGTCTCCACGTGGCAATCATGAATTGCTTATTGGACATACAGTCCGCCCACAGGCCGGCCAACCAACCAAATATGTCTTAAAAAAAATAAATATTGAGCATAATAGTAAACATAATTTTATATAATATCATCAATCAATAAAAAATTACAATTGCAATGTATAATTTCCCATTAATTAATGACATACATACAAGTATCACACTAATACTCAATATTTACTCGTGTGGGCGGAAGCATATTTTTTCGAGAAAATATCTCTCAAAAAAAATTATGGCGCATAATTAAAACACAAAAATAATCACAAATATAACACTAATACAAAAAAGTAAGATACACAATACATGTAAATTCCACCCTTTTATCTCACATATGTAATAATTATGTATTCCTAGCACGCTTCAATGTCTCTCACTCTGGGCATGTATGTGTGTGTACATGTAAATGTGCAACGGGGGTGGTTTATAATTAATTATAAAGTTGGGGCTGGTGAAATGCATATGGTTGAGTATAGCTTTTATATTTAATGAATGAAGAGAGAGAGAGAGAGAGAGAGAGAGAGCAACTTGTGGGTGTTTGTCATCTCATTGTTATCCTCTGTCCTTTCCTTCTCTTTCTCTCTCTTAATCAATTAGGAGCTCTGATTTTGATCCATTTCTTTCTTTATTATTGCTGGCTTCTGCAACTTCAACTACTATAGGCTTTTAGCTTATATAGATAGATAGAACTGAAGAAGAAGAAGAAGATCACAGAGGCAAGATCAACTGTCATGGATGGCTCTCACTGTGAAGGATTGGACTCAAAGATTACAGAAGAACTTAAACCAGAAACTCAGGCATCCAAAAGAAGGTAATTTTGTGGGAGTTGGTTTTCAGACTTAATTTTTTTTATTTTTGTTTCACTTTTGGACTATGCCCTTTGGGGTGCGTGCGCTATAGATGGAAATATATATACGTGAAAGTTATTTTTTTTTCCATGATTTGTAATAGGAAAGTGGTTCAAAAGACTGTGGTCACAGTGAAGATTGAAGCAAATGAGGGGAAACAGAGGAGTGAAGGACCACCTTCTGATTGTTGGTCTTGGAGGAAATATGGGCAAAAACCCATCAAAGGGTCTCCTTATCCAAGGTTCATCTCTCTCTTCTCTCTCTCTCTCTAGTTAAATTTTAACAACAAACTTATAGTCCTTTAAACTTGTTTCTTGTTGAAGAACAAGGGGTTGGCCTAATAGATGAGGTGTTCCTTAACCAACCGTGATGCCTAAATTCAAGTCTGGTCGCTATAAGTACAATTTTCCTTCACATATTCCCCCCTCAAAAAAATCCTCCTTTATGAGTTTTTATTTTTGGATCCCTTTTCCTTCTAATTCTACAAGCTTTCCATATCTTGTTTCTCAAGGAAATTAAGTACAGCGTTTTTTTTTCTTTTTCTTTTTTTTCTTCTCATGCTTTCAGAAACAAATACACCCAGCGTTTTCATATCATAAACTGTTTTTGAGAAGAAAAAAAAAAGTTTTCTAAAAAGTGAATTGTTCTCTAAAACAATTCACCAAATGTGTTTTCAGAAAATAAAAATTGAAAACAGAAAATGAAAACACGACAAAAGAAAATCCCTAATTTTTTCATCTTGGCGCATGTATCTGCTAGTGGAATACTAGAATAAATAGAAAATCTCTCTCTCTCTGGGGTTTATTTTGGGGACTTGGTGCAGGGGTTACTACAGATGCAGCACATCAAAGGGATGTTCAGCAAAAAAACAAGTAGAAAGAAGCAGAACAGATGCTTCCATGCTCATCATCACTTACACCTCCAGCCATAATCATCCAGGTCCTGTTCTTCCCACCACCAACAACCTCACTGTCACTACTACTGAACACTCTAAATTAGAACCACCTAATGAAGACCAACCCACCACAACCACTCCCCAAAAAGAAGATCTAGAACAAGAAGCCCAAGACCAAGATCAAGATCAACAACCCCTCATCAACAGTGAAGAAGATGCAAATGAAGATCATTTCCACTACTCCCAATCTCCATTCAACAACTCCCAAGAAAACCCTTTCGCGGAAAACCTAGAGAACACCACTACTTATGAAGCACCAAGTGTTGTTCTATTTGAGGAAGAGCCACTCTCTTGTTATAATCCTCCTCTCCCTCCTCCTCTCATGGCCTTCTCAGCAATCGACAAATCAGAAGAAGAATATGACTTCTATGATGAGCTTGAAGAACTACCCTCCTCCTCCTCCTCATCATCTTCATCCTTCTTCACAAGCTTCTTAAGGAACAATTTCTTTGATGAAAGGATTCTTGTTCACCCTTCCTGATCTAAAGATTCTTGTTCATCCTTCCTGATCCAAATCACCATCTTCTTCCTTCTCTTTTTTTTTTTTTTTAATGGTTTTTCAGTCTTTTAGAGAAATATTGTACTTACATATGTGCATATATAATATGATATATATACCCACTACTGGTAGTCCTTTCCTTTCTTCACTTGGCATCTTTTATGGTTTTGCTTTTGGTGTGTGGTTGGTTGGTTGGTTGTTTATTACAGCTTATTTTGCCGCTTTCTAAAAGCTCTCGAGAGCAGTAACAATTTCTCCAAATCACCATCAATATTCCTCTGTTCTTAATTTTCTTTTTCTTTTGCTTTGGTCTGGCAATGCTTAGATATGTCCAAAGTATAGTGGGATTACTGTGAACATGGATATAAATGCTCTTGGGACAGATGAGACCACCACCACCATCAAACCCACAAAGAGTGGAACTGTTTTGTTTGTCAAATCATGTAGAAGAATTCAATTAAAAAAGAGACACGAGAGTCACGAGAACGTTAGTGCCCAAAAAACAGATGTTTGTGACTCGTGACATGAACTTTCTTTTTTGAGTGGTTGATTTGGTGGGGGTGAATATATACATATGTGTCAATTTTTTTCCCCTCAACAGTTGCAATACATTATCCTCTTTTCTTTTTTCTTTTTGTAACTTTCTATATTGTCAGGCACCATTGCAAAGATACTATTTTTTATTATTATTATAAAATACAAGTAAACAGTTGAAGTATAGCATTTTTTTTTTTTTAATATTATTTGGGACAGTTTTTCTTTTAGCTATGAGTTGGGATTCGGTTTTGGTACTGGAATCTGACTATTAAACAAATGCCCAAGAATCATTTTGTTTTCTTTTAAACAGTTACAGATTCCCCCCAACTCCTCTACAAAATGTCAAAATCTGGAAAAGTATATATCTCGTTTGAGGAGGGAGGGAATGAAAGTATGATCACAATTTACAAACAAAACATTCCAAACACTTCCTACCCACTTTATACGTGGCAACGCATGTCAGTCACTCCAAGCTAAGAAGATGCCATTGCCAAAAAACGCCTACACTTTTTGGCAATCTGTGTCTACTGTCTAGTCTGTTACACACTTGGCTTCAACACATCATCTTCGTACTTTACTTATCAATCAACATTTTAAAGTTGTTTTAGCTCTCTTTGGAATTCGGATTTATCTAACACAAGTGGGACAACGTTGTTTTAGCTCTCTTCAGAATTTATCTACCACAGTGGGACAGTGTTTGGAGAGAGAGAGAGAGAGAGAGAGAGAGAGAGAGAAACACAGACAGAGAGAGTAGGGAAAAGCTGTGTACTTGTCTTGTACAGGATTCGAAGGCCATTTCTACTTTGCATGCCAATGCTCAAATATTATTGCTAAGCAAAGGCCATGGGGGAGAGTGACAGTGTTACAGAAGTCTTGAGTAAAGGTTCCATAATTATAACACAACATTTTAAAAAAATAAAAATAAAATTGCAAGTCATATAATGTTATTATACAAGTGTTTCAATTATTTTTTACAATACCTGTGGATTGAACATTTTATTGTGTATGTCAACTTCTACCTAAATTTTCAGTTTATCTGATCTTTTCACACTTCTCTGGACCCTCTCAATCTGGGGTTTCTGTGGCTGTAATTAACTTAGAGAGAGAAACAGAGTACCAGTCATTTTGAAACACAGGATCTGAAGGAAACAATTTTAAAGAATAAGCAAATGTGGATTTTATTTATTTTTCTGGATATGGTGAATCTTTTAATGATAGAAGCGACTCTGCTAATTCAGAAGTATTGTTGGAGGAAAACTAAGATTATGACAATACGGTAATAAATATCGTCTTTAGTATGTGTATCTGCAGTAGCAGTGGCAGCAAAAGCAAGGGCACTGGTGGTTGAAGAAATTCAGCCAGATAAAGTAAAATTACTTCTCAAGCTCCATTTGGATGAACACAGAAAAACTCCTTTTCATTCACTGATCAAAGTGCATAGAAATCAAATCATCCAGAATCAAGAGAAACTGAGTACAATATCATGATCATCAGACCATTGAACTCTACAATATAAGCCAGCATGTCATTTAAGGCCGCAATAACTATGAGAGGTTCACACACCAAGAATTGTGATTATTGATCTGCTGCACTAGGCTGCTAGAGGTTGGAAGGCTTTCAGAGGATTCATGATTACACCATCTATAAACGCATACTCTTGGGCTTCTTTAGCACTCATGAAGAAATCACGATCGGTGTCCTGGTTGATCTTCTCAAGGCTTTGACCAGTATGGTAGGCTAGATACCTGTCACGATCCCAATCCGCCCCTAGTAGGATGGTGCCATGATGGCCAGTAATCTGGGATTACCGAGGCCAACTTTCAAAATTCACACACAAACAGGGTATAATATATGGGGCTTACATGCGCGGAAGCAATATATAAAAAATACGAGTGGTCCATAAGAGCTGTGCATAAGTCAAATGGAATGGCATACATCTCTACATAACTTACAACTTGGATATAACAAATAAAATATACATTACATCTTGACAAAAGACTTCACAAGCCGACATATACAAAATATGATGAACACAAGTCAAGGAACATCATCATCAGAACTGCTGACGTGAAAACAAAGTTGCCGACTTAAGCACAAAAATGCCGTCATGAGTATTGCCGACGTAACATGAATCCGAAATAAGATGCCGACATAATCATGCATACAAAACACACATCTCGGCGTAGCCGACTTCTAGCTTGATACCTACATATACATAGAGAGGGTGAGCTTGGATACTCAGTGAATGGTACAAGTAATAAAGGTTTTAAATGAATGATTCCCGAGGTCTTGTCAAAACAATACATATACCATAGCTTCTTCAAAACATATACATATATCATAACTTGTTCAAAACATATACTTAGCATAACTTGTATCAAACATGTACTTGGGGTGATGACATTTCGGACAGAACAAACGAAGACATAACACCTCGGAATCGAGCACACCCGTCCATAGACCGTCGGTGGCCGATGTCCTAACAAGGGTGCTACTTAGGCTTAGAGTCCCCTAGCACGTACGGACTTGTGCCACTTATGCTTAAAGTCCCCTGGTACATACGGACTTGTGCCACTTATGCTTAAAGTCCCCTGGCACGTACGGACTTGTGCCACTTATGCTTAAAGTCCCCTGGCACGTACGGACTTCCCGAGAATGTCATCCAAAACAGAACTTATACTTGGCAAGCAAAACTTATACTTGATACGTAAAATAGGGGTATTCATTCATTCTTAACAAATCCTTTTTCAAAACAAGTAAAGCAAAGCTTGTCAAAACATTTACAACATAGCTTTATTAAAATACCACTCACATAGTTCTTGGGACGTCGGGATCAGGCAAAAGTCCAAGTCCTACAAACACATGGCAAGGTCCACTGAAAACACATCTCAAAACAAGTCTTACATGCACGCAATGATCTCGGGAAAACATGCTAGAAGTCAAAACACAGTTTTTCATGTCAGGAAGACATGCTGGGTACCAACCAGGTCTAAGCCGAGGTCCCACACCACCTGGCCGAGGTGTGGTTACCAGGGCTTCGGCGTGCGACTGCATGCCGAGGTGTTCATGCGAGACAACTAAAGGTGTAAGTGATCATGCAAGGTAGGCCAAGGTGAGATACGATGCTTGGCCTAAGTGTAAGGTCTAGGCAAGAGTGATCTCGGCGACTACACTCCGGGAAGTGAAGTCTGGAGATCTGGGTTTCCACCCGTGAAGAACATGAAGAACATGAACATGAAGAACATGAATGAGATGAATGCCAAAATCATAACTCCTTTATTCAAAATCTGGGTTTTCATGCTATGAGTTCAAAAACATGGACCTGGGCACCCATACTCAAAGATCATATGAAAACAAACATGAAAACATAGGTCTTGGTATGAGCTTTCGGATCAAAACATGACTTTCCTTGAAGAATACATGAATGCTATTTTCTCTTTCTAAAACCGAACTTCAAAACAATGCATGGCTTACAAATCATATTCAATCATGCAATGCAATAACATAATCGTAAAGAACAACATGAGAAGATCAAGAATCTAACCTTAGAACACGAATCTAACGGTTTGATCTCTAGGAATCAAGCTTGGAAGTCTACTCTCTCTCCAAGAACTCCTTTTCCCTCTTCTAGAGCTTCTCTCTCTACCTTAGAACAAAATATAACAAATGATAGGTTTCTCTCTCTAACGGCTGACTTAACACTCAGCTCGGCCACGTGGCGCTACCGGGTTGGTTCTCTTCAAAAGGTGATAAATTGACAAGACAGGTGTAAGGCAAAGCGTATTCGACAAGCTTGGTGGCAAGGGCACTCCGGCAAGTGATGACATCGGCTAAGGACAAAACTTCGGTAAGTCAAGGAACAATGATCTCGGCTAGGAGGGACAACACTTGGCCTAGCTGTGCCACACCTCGGCCTAGATGTGCCACACCTCGGTCTAGGTCATACCAATCCAGGAACAAGATCACTTGGGTTCAAGGATGACATCTCGGCCTAGATAATACACATCTCGGCCTTAGTGATACACACCTCGGCCTAGATGATAATCATCTCGGCCAATATGCCCGGATGAAAATGGAGGTTAATCAAAGTGGTTCCAAGATGGTTCTAGGCTTAGGACGACCTCGGCTTGGATCAACCTAGGCTTCACATAATCTAGGCTTAACAGCAACGAGGGAACAAAACATGCAATCAACACTTAAACAAAACAAGGAAAGACTTGTAATGCAGCTTAACATGGCAAAACACATAAATGCATGCAAGCATGACTAAGATATGAATGTGGGTCCTTACAATACCCATTCAGGTTTGCCTTGTGATCTAACATTTCATTTGCCTACACGAAAAATTGCTACTGATCAGGGCCACAAATAACATAACAAAATTAATCCCAGGAGTGGAATGACAGTGTAGTACTTAATATAAGGGGAATTAGCAATTCAGTATAAAATTGGAAGGAAAAAAAATTACACGTCAATGCTAAACTTTATAAATATTTATAATTAAAATTTTAAACGTTTTCATATATTTATAAATATTTTTTCAAAAATCCGTTGAGCTGTAATTCTCCCTTAATATAATAATCTGATCTGTTCGATTGTTGATATTTTTGGTATTTTGCCTAGTCTTATATTTCCCTTTCTTCTATTTTCATCAATATGAATGTAAGACCATGAAAATGCCTACATAGGACCAAGTACGGGCTTAAATATAAAGCCTTTTTATGGAATAGTAAGGGTAACAACATATAGCAATAACAGAATACCAACCTTATTGAAGGAAACCATTAAAATTCTGTCAATAGTTCCAACTTCAGGGAATCGCTTCAAGGGATTCTAAAGAAGTACAAATTCTTTCTTTCTTTCTTTCTGGTGGTTTTTCTTCTTCTAATAAAGACATGAGAATCTTATTATAGTGAAACAAAGGCACTATATGGCAGAGAGGATAAGACATCCATCCACAAAGATAAATATTGTGCTACTTCTATTCTGCTTCCCACAACATTTGACAACATAAGGGCAAGTTGCAGAATAAATAAATACATAATCATCGGCAAAAATGGAATTGCAAACTAAAAGCAATAGTAAGAACATTAAAATAATGCCATTACACAGATATCTTGAAAGTCCTACACTGCAATAAAAATAAGTCTATCTAATCTGCTGGCTTATGTTTCCCAAAATGCAGTTTTAATTTCACAGTAGACATGGGCAATTTAGTGTCAGCTGGGTTAATTCAGAAGTGCCAAAGTGTAACTAACAAAAGCATGAGGCCTAGTAGAAAATGAAAATAAGTATGAGAGGTACCTGGATATCTATATCAGTTTGCCCACCTTGAGCTCCACCAAGAGGCTGATGGATCATTATCCTAGAGTTTGGCAGGCTGTATCTTTTCCCTTCAGTGACAGAAGAAACATGTTTGGTAAATTCAGCAAGCACAAACCTTAAAATGAAATCTTATCTTCAATCACCAAAATTGAAAGTCTCGGTTCACCTTTAGTGCCAGAGCTAAGTAGGAAAGCCCCCATGCTGTTCACCACAAGAAAATTAATATCCACCACTAAAAACGAATATTTTCTGTTACAACTAATGCAAGCAGCAAATCTATGCTGTCAAGAAAACTCCACCAAGAGAGTATCATCAATCATGCATCCATGAACAAACTAGAAATAACAATAACATATAGAAAAATAGCCAGCCAAACACACTGCAAAACTGCAGAAGGTTCAACAAGTAGACTTTGGAAGTGTAGAAGCAGCTAAGAAGCACAGATATAGCCATGGTCACATGCTAAGAAGCACAGACACTCCTGTGGAGGAAGCGTGTCGTGTACGACACCGTCACTCTTTGGACATTCTTAAAAGCGTGTCCGACACTTCTTCAACTTGTCTTGATATAATTCCAAAATTTTGAGTTATTTAGTTGATTTCATTTTTTTAACTCTCATTTCTAGATGAGATTAACTTATTTATGGAAGATCCGTAAACACCAATTTAACAGACAACAAATGAGAAACTGACACCTCATCCAATCTGTAGACTCCAATTTTTTTTTTTCCCACCTACATAGACTCTCTCATCTAATCACCCCTTTCTCTCTTCCCTACTCAGCTCCCAGCACTGATCACCGCCACTGACCTCACCACTGAACGCCACCACCTCCCCATTCTCTCTTCCCTTGTCATCGACACCTCCCTCCTTCCCTCCCGCCTCCTTCCCTCCATCAACTTCATTTCCACCACCGTCCTCTCATCCCAATCTCTCTCTCTCTCTCTCTCTGTGAATAGATTCAAACCCCTCCAGCCACCTCTTTCTCTCACAACTCCCTCCTTTTGGCGTTCACTCACCAAATTCCTTTGATTCAACATGCTAGACATAGATATAGTAATACTGAGCGTTGTAAAATGGTGACACTAGAAGATTGCTTGCAATATTAAGGTGGATTAGGTACATAGGTGGAGAGGAGAGTTCTGTGGACAGTTCAATGGGCCTTATCCTTCAAAACCCAGAGTTCTGTGGGCAGTTCAATGTTCAATCGATTGAAGAGAGTAGGGGAGGGAGATCTAGAGAAGTTTTTGGTGGAGCATCATTGGACGACGTGCTCTTTATGATTGGATGACTTTAAATCATAGTTTACGAAGCATCCATAGGTTACTCTTTCTAGAAATGTTTTTAAGAATGTTTCCCAACTTTGGAAATAGTTTCCAAGAACTTCCTATGCTCTTCAGTGAAATAGTTTCAATATATTAGTATTTACTCTACTAAATTATTTTAGATTTCAGATTTATTTGATACAAAAAGAAAGGATATACATATTTTAAACGAAGTAAATAAAATAAATTTATAATCATCAATGGGAGGGAGAGAGAGAGAGAGTGAAAAAATCACTGTTTCATTGAACAATAAAGGCATAAAAGGCAGAGGAAATCAGAAAACCATCATCAACAAATTACCTAGCAGCTAGTCCAACACATACAGTGGAAACATCAGGTCGTATATGCCTCATCATGTCAAATATGGCCATGCCTACAGGGAGATCAAAAATAATCAAATCAAGAAAATATATAGACAGTCCACTATAGAATTAAAAATCAACATGAGGACAAATTAATATTAAATAAATAAAAAAAGAAAAGAAAAAGGAAGACATTACCAGCGGTAACTGATCCTCCTGGAGAGTTCACATACATGACAATATCCTGTTCAAACAATCATGGTATCGTAATGAGTATATCCTTCCACAATGTACATAGATGTTAAAATTCATATCATAATTACATAGTTGTGTGTGAGTGAAAGCGTGTGTTGACAGAGAGGGAGAGGGAGAAAGAGAGAAAGTTCATTAAATTAAAATTGAGAAACATGAGAATATTATGCAGGAAATCCCATGGAAGTTAACTAGCTCTGTTATGCTTTAAAAACATTTGAAGGTACTTATCCTAAAAAAAACATTAGAAGGTACAATTTTTTCCAAAACATGGGACACTGAGCCACCACCAAAGTTGATCAGTGTAAAATTGTCAAAAGCATTTAATGAAATGACAAGGATTAAATAGTTCACAATCATCCATTAGACGGCTTCCCTTTCTCTAATGATACCACTAAAAAGATTAAGAACTGATATTAACTCATAATACGATGTAATTAAACTACCCTAAGATCTCCAGATGAGGCCATAGAGATTATCCATCTTGATTTGCAAACCGAGTTTGATAAGACATATTCAAATCAAAATTAAATTAAATTCCTCTGACCTGGTTGCTTGCAACTTTAAGTGATACAATAATTATTAGATAGTCCCAATTTTGAACATTTTGGCAATGCAACTTGTCAAGCCATGAGACACTGCCCAGACTCATATCTTCTTCTTCTTCTTCTTCTTCTTCTTCTTCTTACTTAAGCTATGCAGGAGTAGTACTAGTGCAATTAAAATAATGTGTATATTTTGTTTACAAACAAAAAATGGGCTGGATTCCTTCCTGCTTATAGACAAAGCAAGTAATCTGAATGACAAAGAATTTGAAAGTATATTTGCATTGCATAATAAGTTACAATAGTTCCAATGGCTACTATCATTAGAAGAGACCTTGTTGGGATCGACGGCGTCAAGATAGAGAAGCTGAGCAACTATAATGTTTGCCATATCATCAACAGCTGCACCGCAACGTATTATCCTCTTGGGAGTCCAATTAAAACACCAAGGCAAGGCAGTGTTAAATACTAGAAGAGAAAACAAACAAACCAACAACAGAGTTGAACAGAAAACCAAAAAAATAGTCCCTTCCCTTACATGCTGAAAAAGCTGACTGATAACACTCTGAAAACTCTCTTGCATCATTGGGGGCAGTCCTTGTCCTTGTCCTTGCACGTAGGCATAGTCATAGGCTGGGAAGTATGGCGAAGCAGGGATCTGCAAATCATCCCTAAACAAAAACCAAATTCAAAGCTATTCAAACTGTATGAAAGAAAGAAAGAATAGATAAAATAAGATTAAGAAGAAGGGGAAAAAAAAAAAAAAAGGTCAAAGTCGTGAATTGTCAGATAAATCTTACCCAATGGACCAAATTTCAGGCCTCTCAGGCTCCCAAAACTCACTGGAGTAGATGGCCTTCACTGAAGAATTTCGACCATTCTTTTGATTACAAGCAAGTTTTCTCAAGTTCCTGCAAAAACCAAATAGGAATCAAGAAGATATTTTTGGTTTCTGTTAATTTTCCGAGGAACCAAACAGAAGAGAAGAGATAGAAAGAGTAGTACAACCTCCACCTAGAAGGAAGGGGGTGGAAGGGGAGAGAGTGAGAGAAGGATTTGAAGTGGTAGGAAGAAGAAGAGAAGGACTGAAGTGGTGGCAAGAAGAAGAATGAGAGAAGGATTTGAAGTGGTGGGAAGAAGAAGAGAAGGATTGAAGTGGTGGGAAGAAGAAGAAGAAGAAGTGAAGAAGAGTCTGGGAGAAGCTGCCGATGCCCAAGTGGAGACGCACGAATGCCCCATTTTTCCAGTTTGCTACTATTACTAATCTCTTCTCTTCTCTTTCTTCTCATGCCCACACCTATCTTTCACATTTTCAGCTCTTACTTTTTTAGTCCATCTCTTGAGAATATATTGTGAAGGAATCTCTTTGAATTTGAGGATGTCTTTAAGGATCTTCAAACAATGACTACACAAAATGCCCTTCATTTCAAACTTCCCACAATTGCAAGTGAATGAACTAGCACACTCCACTCTCACCTTCCTCACCTTTACACCATCACTATCAAGAACCGTACAAACGATACTCTCACCATCATGTTCAGTTTCTTCAATGTTTACTTCAAGGGACTTGACATACTCATCTTGAAATTCTTCATAAATTTTATTTGTGTAAACATCTGCAGCTTGCTCCATTATCTTCACTTTAATATTCACCCTTGGCAACTTTTGGCATGGAGCATATTCGGCTTGTAACTCTTTGTACCTCTTCTCACAAAGAACTCGATCAAAATGCATGAAAAATTGCATTAAGTTATGATCAGACTGAATGAAATCTTTCAAGAAAACATTAAAGGATTCACTAAGTTGGGTCCTACTCATGCTCACACCCCATGCATTTCTAACATATGGCCAACCCCATTTTTCCTTGACCCCAAATGTTAACTTCAACCAATGATTATCTTGCAGTTCATACTTGTCAAGCATTTCCTCCCATTTTAACGTAAACTCTTCCTCATCCTCAATATCGTACATAAATTTGGATAAAACACTCTTCATCCCCTTATCCTTGAAAATAGAATTTGCATGCCTTAATGCATTTTGCATCAAATGCCAAGTGCGAAGGCAGTGGTTTGTGTTAGGCATGACAACAAGTATGGCCTTAGCCATTGCAGCATCTTGATCCGTAAAAATTGTTTTCGGAGCCTTACTTGACATTGCCTCCAAGAATCTTCTAAAAAGCCATATAAAAGAATCGGCGGTCTCATCATACATCAAAGCTGTGCCAAATATAACAGTTTCTTTATGATGGTTAAATCCAATGAAAGACGCAAATGGTCTATGTGCACTATTTACCTTGTAAGTAGTGTCGAAAGTTACAACATCACCAAATTGCTCATAATCCAAAATCATCTGAACATCGGCCCAAAATATATTTGTAATCTGCTCTTCGTTATCTAATTGGACCGAGTAAAAAAAAGATGGATTCTCCAATGTTTTCTCATGAAAATATTGCAAAATGCTACCTGCCTCCCCATATTCTAAACTCTTTTGCTGCTTCATTCTCAAATATTTTTTTGGTCCAGTTTTGTGAACCCAAGCGACTCCCTTCCACCAACTTCATTACCCATGAGCTCAAATGTGGCATTAAGACGAATTCCAGATTTTTTGACTAAATCTATTTCGGTTGCTTGTGAAGTAGATATCTTCCTTTGGGATGGTAACAAATGCGTACATTCTGTTGGTACAAAGATATGGTTATGTTGTTCAACAAAATCACCAACAAAAAATTTCTCAATATTCCTATCCCACTTAATGATAAGTCGGGCTTGACAACCAGTCCTCACTTCTTGCCTAGGATTTTTTGTTAACAGATCTCGCTTGTCGACAACTCGAAACCCCTCCTTATTACAAACAAATTGCCTTGAAGTGATTTGCCTGTCCTTGCTCTTGTTTACATAACCCCTTCTAATACTAAAGCCTAGCCTTCCTCCATAAGCATTGTAGAAATTATATGCTTCTTGTTCGGTATTAAATGTCATGCGAACTCTAGGCTTCCAATCACAATCACCTCCGTCATTCTCAACATTGTTAGGTTCCATTTCAATGTACCAAGTCACTTAAAAAATAAATAGGTGGTCAACATTAGCATAAAAACAGCAAATCATGTTTGCAAAGTAATACATACTGAATAAAAACACTACAAGAGTTGACTCATTTTAGCTTACAACATTTTAGCAATATTTCAACAAAAAAATCAGCAAAATTTCAGAAACATTGGTTATAATTAGATTTTCATTACATTTTCATTAGATTACTCCAGGTATTTTGATGACTTGTAACTTAACTAGAGCTGTACAAAAGGAACATAGTTAAATAATTGGTCTTTCTTTTAATTCTGATTATCTTATTTTTTGTTTGATTTAGGAAACTAACATAGTTAAAATTTCTAGAATACTATCCCCATCAGCCAATTCATTCCTTTTTCTTCCACCAACTCACAACACCCACAAGCACCATAACTATGTAAACAACATAATATAATAGAACAAGAATAGATTGATTAATACCTTAGAGAGTTGTTGAGATACAAGGGTGCTGGAAATCTCTCTCTCTCTCTCTCTCTCTCTCTCTCCTTCCCGTGGCTGCTACTACATGTTGAAAGTGTTGTGCAAAACAATTATAATAAGGGTTAGGGTTTTTGTTAGGAAAACTAGGGTTGCTCTCTATATATATCCAAACAAAACTCTAAATAATTATCCTTTATTTTATATATATCTATCCAAAAGGCTCTAATTTATTATCTCTTTACATTATTTTAATTTCTATCTCCATTAAAATACAAATATTATTAGATCAAAATATGCTTACTAATTTGGCACATAAATTTATTTTTTATTTTTTATTTTTTTAAATAATAAATCTTGCTTCTAAATTAATGACTTTCACCATAAATTTATTTTAAGTTTAAAATTAATTAAAAGACCTTCCAAATATTTAATTTGCACTTAGGATTCACCATCAAAATATTTGAGATTGTAATTTTATTATTATTTAATTATTTACTTGATTTGTATATTCAGGTTCTCACAGGTACTGTTTGATAACATTGAAAACTAAAAATTGAATGCAGAATTTTTTAAACTTAAAAGTTGTTTGATAAAAATTTACGTGCTTAACTAAAATTAAATTGTTTGATATGTATAAGATTAAAACAGTACCTTACATGAATTTAAAAATCCTTTGAATTGTGTAGTTTTATTATAGTTGTACTGTCGTGAACCATTCTATTTAAATTGATAAAAACAAATTATATTACGTCTCGATTTCAACTTCGTAAGGCCCATTTGGCAAAATTTTTTATTTTTTGTTTTAATTATTCTTGGATCTTGAGTATTGAATGATATATAAATTTAATTTTTGAGACTTATTTGCTTATCATTTTGGTTCACACCTCTGTAATCATTTTGTGAGTTCAAATTATAATAAAAAAAGTTGATGAAACGAATATTAAGTTCATATATAGCACTCACCAAACAAACAAACGTGCCATATGTATTGTAAAATTTTAATATATTAGTTACGATTAATATAAATAAATGGAGAGGCGAAAAAAGCCATTAGGGGTTATTTGGGAATCGATTATTTTAATTGATTTTTTAATGTTTTAGGAAAAGATGTGTAAAAAGTAAAAAAAGTGATGTGATTGGATGTTTTGACATTTTGACTATTTTAATCAAAAACCCTCATGCCAAACAAGCTCTAAATATTAGAATTTTGATCGATCATGTCGAGATTTCTATTTGATTTCATAAGATTATATTATATGATTAAAATTTTAAAAACTAACAGTCTATACCTATCAAACTATTTAAGTTTATTAAAAATATATATATGTCAACCATTTGTGAAGTTAAAATAAAAATTTATTGACGTAGATTTTTTAATAAATTTTTTTTGTCACTCTTGATTAGCACTACCTCCCCCGTCGAAATGCTTTTTTGGTTTAAATCATCAAGCCTCTTTGATTTAAAAATTACTTTGAAAACTTCATTTATTAATACATTATTTTTATCCCTTATTTTTTACGTGGGACAAAGTTTCATCAAGATAAATAAAGAAATATAACGTAAAGTTTTGAAAATATGAAAATAACTTCAAATTTTCTAAAATAATTCAATAAAATTGACCATTGAACGACACCAGTTTGGAAAAATATTAATATGATGTAGTCAAATATTTGTTATTATATCATTTGTTTCAAATATATGGGTTGCCATCCCACATTGATTGTGGATAATATTCTCAATTATCGTGTTTCAAATGTGTGTGGCCGTCCCACATCGATTGTAGATAATATTTAGAATAGACTTATAAGATAGCATTGGACACTTCCATTGTGGAGGCGTCCTTGGAAAATCAAAGGAATAAATCCGTGCGGCTTGCCAGCTATCATGCTTAGGCCAAAGCAGACGATACTTCTAGGTGTTGGCCGGGCTATGTGTTGTCCATGCCTCAAGGTGGTAGTTGGGCTATGTGTTCGACATGAACGGTGTTGTCCATGCCTCAAGGTGGTAGTTGGGCTATGTGTTCGACATGAACGGATGGGTACAAATAATGTACAAGATAGTCCACAATGCCTCCTTCATCATAGAAGCGCCTTTTTATTAAAAAAAGATAGCCCACGTAATCAAATTCTCAATATATTTTTTGACCCATTCTTTTTTTTTGGACAAATAGATTTACTAGTCAGGTTATCAATAGATTCAATAATGAGAATCGACCACGATTAGATAGGGATAGAAAAACACAAACCTTAGAGCTAGCAAATCTGAATGGCCAATAAGATTTCATGTACCTCATTGTATAGGGTTGTGTCTAAATGCAAGCATCATAATCAAACATTCAAGTTTTTCCATAAAATACTTTCACACCTAAAACTAATCCCTACTGTATAACAATTAACATCTGTAACATCAATACGAGTAGTGGGTGAGAAAAGGAAGATAAAAGGCAAAAAAAAAAAAAAATAATAAGAAAACTAAAATTAAAACAACAACCAACCTTGAAGTTATCAATAAACACAATCTTGAAAGCTTGCAAATCTGCAATGGTCAATGAAACATAGACTTCATGTATCTATATGGGGTAGATTTAAATTTTATATCATATGAGTTACATTACTAATAAATTTAATTTATATATTTTTGAATACTTTTCTACAGATGTTGCCACTGTTGTTAGGGCAAACTAAACTATCCATTTAATGGGAAACAAATGGATAGAATAACAACTGGATAGCTTGGATTATAATGCCATGACTTGAAATCACTTCATATCTAATATTTTGTTGAATATTTTTTAGGTATTTCCATGCAATGGTCGATTTGGTTGAAATATTTTCAGACATTCAGAGTTATTACTGGGATTTTAAACGCTTCCTTTATGTTTTTTTACATTTCTTTATGAAATCTCTTCCCACATAAAAATACAAAAAAGAAAAAATAATAATACATTAATAAATGAAGTCATGGGAGATTAAATTATTTTAAAGAAAATCAAGTGACAAGTTATACATTCATAGCAACGGCAGTCGGTTCATTGGTTTTTGTCAACCAAGATCGTGAAAAAAAAATAAAAAAAACCAGTATCGATTTATGAATCGCCAATGATTGTTATGTTGAATTTTGGGAGATCAAATCATTTATTCTTTTGTGTCTATACGCAATTGATTTAAATTTTATATTGTGTGAATATGATTCATTACTTAAAATTGAATGGATTAATTGATTATTAATTAAATCTGTTTGACAATCATAATTGATATCACTTAAAAATTAAAAAATTAAGTGCCTACACTCTTAAAATGTACGCTAAAATTTAAGTTATAAGAAACTTACTTAACTTTGACTGAATTTATTAATATTAAACATAAGTATCAATATATATTATTATAAACTCGTGACCACTGCCACTAATACTACCACCACTACCATCAATATCATCACCATCACCGCCACCACCGTCACCACCACCACCACCACCACCACCATCATCATGCCACCGCCACTACCAGCGCCATCACTACCGCTACCACCACTATGCCACTGCCACCACTACCACCATTACTATCATCACCGCTGCCTCCGCCACCGCCACAATCACCACTATCATGCCGCCGCTACCACTACTTCTACCACTATCATGGCTACTGCTACCGCTACAACCACCACCACTGCTATCACCATCATACCACCACCACCACACCACCACTACCACCACCATCATAATATAAAAATTGAAATATACAATTTTCAAATAATTTTCAAATTTAATCTTATACATATCAAAAAATTTAATTTTTTAGGACTTCTTATCAAATTATATCACAAAGTGTAGATCTCTCACTAACAAAAAATATCCACTAAATGTAATGTCTTATACTCTCCATAGATTGGATTTACACACGATTGAATGACATTATCCAAAAGAATTAATTATATGATGTGATCCTAAGTTGAGATCTAAGCGGTGGCATTATAAATAACCAAAGCATCTAGTTCATTTTATTTACTTTGTTTTCTATCAAATGGAAAGTCTAATCTGTTTTACCAACAGGTATGAAGAATGAAGAATTAAAATATATTGATCGAATTAATTTATGATGTAAGGTACTGTTTGATAACATTGAAAACTTAAAATTAAGTATTAAAAATTGAATGCAGAATTTTTTAAACTTAAAAGCAATGTTTTCAAAACCGGACCGGTGAGCGAACCGGAAAAGGGATCGGGTGGACGGGTCACCGGTTCAACCGTCGGGTCAAAGCGGTCGAACCGTGACGTCATAATTAATATTATATAATTAAAAAATATAATTATAAATTATAAATAAATAAAAATATATATAAATAATCAAATAAAAATAAAAATTATTGTATAGTATTTATTAATAATATTTAATAAAGTCATAATTGATAAAAAAAAGTTACTTATTTCACAGAAATTAAATTTTTTAAACACTCCCTCCAAATAAATTGATTGAATGCTAGATTTAATTTTGGAGGGAAATGAAATTTTCAACTCTCCCTCCAATCAATATGTTTCAAATAATTTGATTGAATCCCACATAGAATTTTGTAGGTTCTCTTTGAAATTCTGTTTTCCTATAAATACGAATAGATTTTCATAATCTACTCAACCTTTCAATGAGACTCTTGAAATAAGAATTTTTAGTCAAAATTTTGAACTATATTTATATATATATATATAAATATATAAGAAAGAAAGAAAGAAAAAAAAAAAAAAAGTAAAACCCAAAAAAAAAAAAAAAAAAAGGGACCGGTTCTGGCCGGTTCGACCACTGGGTCGCCGGTTTTACTGGTTCGACCACTGGGTCACCGGTTATTCCCGGTTTTGGCCCCAGTCCGGGTTTGGAGGGTTGACCGGACCGGAACAAGGCCCGGTTCCCGGTTCAACCGGTCCGACCGGCCGGTCCGGTCCGGGTTTGAAAACAATGCTTAAAAGTTGTTTGATAAAAATTTAAGTGCTTAACTAAAATTAAATTGTTTCATATGTATTAGATTAAAACAGTACCTTACATGAATTTAAAAATCGTTTGAATTGTATAGTTTTATTATAGTTGTAGTGACGTGAACCAATATATTTAAATTGATAAAAACAAATTATATTACATCTCGATTTCAACTTCGCAAGGCCCGTTTGGCAAAATTTTTTATTTTTTGTTTTAATTATTCTTGGATCTTGAGTATTGAATGATATATAAATTTAATTTTTGAGACTTATTTGCTTCTCATTTTGGTTCACATCTCTGTAATCATTTTGTGAGTTCAAATTATAATAGAAAAAAGTTGATGAAATGAATATTTAGTTCATATGTAGCACGCACCAAACAAACAAACGTGCCATATGTATTGTAAAGTTTTAATCTATTAGTTACGATTAATATAAATAAATGGAGAGGTGAAAAAAGACATTAGGGGTTATTTGGGAATTGATTATTTTAATTGATTTTTTAATGTTTTAAGAAAAGATGTGTAAAAAGTAAAGAAAGTGATGTGATTCGATGTTTTGACATTTTGACTATTTTAATAAAAAACCCTCATGCCAAACAAGCTCTAAATATTGGAATTTTGATTGATCATGTCGAGATTTCTATTTGACTTCATATGATTATATTATATGATTAAAATTTTAAAAACTAACAGTCTATACCTATCAAATTATTTAAGTTTATTGAAAAAATATATATATCGACCATTTGTGAAGTTAAAATAAAAATTTATTGATGTCGATTTTTAATAAATTTTTTTTGTCACTCTTGATTAGCAATACCTCCACCGTCGAAATGCATTTTTGGTTTAAATCGTCAAGCCTCTTTGATTTAAAAATTACTTTGAAAACTTCATTTATTAAGACATAATTTTTATCCTTTCTTTTTTACGTGGGACAAAGTTTCATCAAGATAAATAAAGAAATATAAATTAAAGTTTTCAAAATTTGAAAATAACTACAAATTTTCTAAAATAATTCAATAAAATTGACCATTGAACGAGACCTTTTTGGAAAAATATTAATATGATGTATTCAAAGTTCATGTCCAACCTATATATTTGTTATTATATCATTTGTTTCAAATATATGGGTTGCCATCCCACATCGATTGTGGATAATATTCTCAATTATCTTGTTTCAAATATGTGTTGCCGTCCCACATCGATTGTAGATAATATTTAGAATAGACTTATAAGATAGCATTGGACACTTCCATTGTGGAGGCGTCCTTGGAAAATCAAAGGAATAAATCCGTGCGGCTTGCCAGCTATCATGCTTAGGCCAAAGCGGACAATACTTCTAGGTGTTGGCTGGGCTATGTGTTGTCCATGCCTCAAGGTGGTAGTTGGGCTATGTGTTCGACATGAACGGACGGCTACAAATAATGTACAAGATAGTCCACAATACCTCCTTCACCATAGAAGCGCCTTTTTATTAAAAATGATAGCCCACATAATCAAATTCTCAATAAATTGAGTGTCCCATTTTTTTTTTTTTTCACAAATAGATTTACTAGTCAGGTTATAAATAGATTCAATAATGAGAATTGACCATGATTAGATAGGGATAGAAAAATGCAACCTTAGAGCTTGCACATATGAATGGCCAATAAGATTTCATGTACCTCAATGCACAGGGTCGTGTCTAAATGCAAGCATCATAATCAAACATTCAAGTTTTTCCATAAAATACTTTCACATCTAAAACTAATCTCTACTGTGTAACAATTAACATCTGTAACATCAATACGAGTAGTGGGTGAGAAAAGGAAGATAAAAGGCAACAAAAAAAAAAAAAAATAAGAAAACTAAAATTAAAACAACAACCAACCTTGAAGTTATCAATAAACACAATCTTGAAAGCTTGCAAATCTGCAATGGTCAATGAAACATATACTTCATGTATCTATATGGGGTAGATTTAAATTTTATATCATATGAGTTACATTACTAATACATTTAATTTATATATTTTTGAATTACTTTTCTAGAGATGTTGCCATTGTTGTTAGGGCAAACTAAACTATCCATTTAATGGGAAACAAAAGGATAGAATAACAACTGGATAGCTTGGATTATAATGCCACGACTTGAAATCACTTCATATCTAATATTTTGTTGAATATTTTTTAGGTATTTCCATGCAATGGTCGATTTGGTTGAAACATTTTCAGACATTGAGAGTTGTTACTGGGATTTTAAAAGCTTCCTTTATGTTTTTTTACTTTTCTTTATGAAATCTTGTCCCACACAAAAAAACGAAAAAGAAAAAATAATAATACATTAATAAATGAAGTCATGGGAGATTAAATTATTTTAAAGAAAATCAAGTGACAAGTTATACATTCATAGCAACGGCACTTGGTTCATTGGTTTTTGTCAACCAAGATTGTGAAAAAAAATATAAAAAATTAGTATCGATTTATGAATCGCCAATGATTGTTATGTTGAATTTTGGGAGATCAAATCATTTATTCTTTTGTGTCTATACGCAATTGATTTAAATTTTATATTGTGTGAATATGATTCATTACTTAAAATTGAACGTATTAAGTGATTATTAATTAAATCTGTTTGATAATCATAATTGATATCAATTAAAAATTAAAAATTTAAGTGCCTCCTAAAATTTAGGCTAAAATTTAAGTTATACGAAACTTACTTAATTTTGATTGAATTTATAAATATTAAACATAAGTATCAATATATACTATTATAAACTCATGACCACCGCCACTACTACTATGACCACCACCATCAATATCACTACCATCACCGCCACCGCCGTCACCACCACCACCACCACCATCATCATGCCACCATCACTACCAGCGCCATCACTACCGCTACCACCATTATGCCACCGCCACCACTACCACCATTACTATCACTACTGCCGCCTCCGCCACCACCACCACTGCCACAATCACCACTATCATGCCGCCACCACCACTACTTCTACTACTATCATGGCTACTGCTACCGCTACTGCCACTACCATTGCCACCACCACTACCATCACCATCATACCACCACCACCACCACACCATCACTACCACCACCATCATAATATAAAAATTAAAATATAAAATTTTCAAATAATTTTCAAATTTAATCTTATACATATCAAACAATTTAATTTTAGTTAAGCACTTAAATTTTTATCAAACAACTTTTCAGTTTAAAAAATTCTGCATTCAATTTTTAATACTTAATTTTTAGTTTTCAATGTCATCAAACAGTACCTTACATCATAAATAAATTCGATCAATATATTTTTAATTCTGGATTCTTGATTCTTCATACTTGTTGGTAAAACAGATTAGACTTTCCATTTGATAGGAAACAAAGTAAAGAAAATGAACTAGATGCTTTGGTTATTTGTAATGCCACCGCTTAGACCTCAACTTAGGATCACATCATATAATTATTTCTTTTGGATAACATCATTCAATCGTGTGTAAATCCAATCTATGGAGAGTATAAGACATTACATTTAGTGGATATTTTTTGTCAGTGAGAGATCTACACTTTGTAATATAATTTGATAAGAAGTCCTAAAAAAAGTCATTCAATCATAACTTAAAATTTAAGTTATACGAAACTTCTTATAAGTCTAGAGCCTCTACAATGAAGATGTCTAACGTCATCTTATAAGTTCATCGTAAATATTGTCTGTAATTGACTTGAAATGTTAATCCATATAATTGAAACAAGGTATTCGATACAACATAAAACCTTCATTTCTTTGAACATTGTTACGTTAAATATATGAACAATAGGTCATCTATATTTTCGTCTCAAATCATTTCTTATTATACGGTCAAACTTATCGTATGACAAATAAATAATTTGAAATATGAGGGGGGAAAAATAGCGACATAAGATCTTGTGTGGCTAGATGATTGGCCTTACTAATGTCAAGCACACAATTTATTAGCCTCTATAGTAAGGTGGTTGAGTTAAAGCCATGGGATATTTTTGAAAATTTAATAATACCATTGTATAGCATACTTCTTATAACTGTGATGTTAATAATATATTTGTAACGAGTTGAATCAAATTGAAATTATTTATTTATTATTTTTTTGGGTATCTGTTAAATAATATTCTTAATATGTTTGTGGGTTCGGGTATTGACTCGAGTTGGGTTGGTATGAATTTACAAATCCTTTGAATTGTGTAGTTTTATTACAGTTGTAGTTTCTTGAACCATTCTATTTAAATTGATAAAAACAAATTATATTACGCCTCGATTTCAATTTCGTGAGGCCCGTTTGGCAAATATATATATATTTTTAATTATTCTTATATCTTAAGTATTAAATGATATATAAATTTAATTTTTGAGACTTATTTGATTATCATTTTAGTTCACACCTCTGTAATAATTTTGTGAGTTCAAATTATAATAAAAAAAAAGTTGATAAAATGAATATTAAGTTCATATGTAGCACTCACCAAACAAACATACGTGTCATATGTATTGTAAAATTTTAATCTATTAGTTACGATTAATATAAATAAATAGAGGTGAAAAAGATATTATGGGTTATTTGGGAATTGACTATTTTATTCGATATTTTTTTAATAGTTTAAGAAAAAAACATATAAAAAGTAAAGAAAGTGATGTGATTAAATTTTTAATTTTTTAATTATTTTAATCAACAAACCCCCATGGCAAACAAGCGCTAAATATATGTCGAGATTTCTATTTGATTTCATAAGATTATATTATATGATTAAAAATTTTAAAACTAACAACCTATACCTATCAAATTATTTTAAGTGTTAAAAAAATAAATAAAAATAAAATAATAAATAATAAATAATAAAATTCAACCATTTGTGAAGTTAAAATAAAAATTTATTGACATAGATTTTTTAATAAAAAAAAATTTCGTTCTTGATTAGCACCTCCACCGTCGAAATGCCTTTTTGGTTTAAATCTTGGTCATCAGATCAAGCCTCTTTGATTTAAAAATTACTTTGAAAACTTCATTTATTAATACGTTATTTTTATCCTTTCTTTTTTACGTGGGACAAAGTTTCATCAAGATAAATAAAGAAATACAAATTAAAGTTTTGAAAATTTGAAAATAATTTCAAATCTTCTAAAATAATTCAATAAAATTGATCATTGAACAACACCAGTTTTGAAAAAAATATTAATATGATGTATTCAAAGTTCATGTCTAAGCTATCTATTTGTTATTATATCATTTGTTTCCTATTATCTCAATCACTTGTTTCAAATATATGGGTTGCCATCCCACATCGATTGTGGATAATATTCTCAATTATCTTGTTTCAAATATGTGTTGTCATCCCACATCGATTGTAAATAATACTTAGAATAGACTTATAAGATAGTATTGGACACTTCCATTGTGGAGGCGTCCATGGAAAATCAAAGGAATAAAACCGTACGGCTTGCCAGCTCTCATGCTTTGGCCAAAGCGGACAATACTTCTAGGTGTTGGTTGGGCTCTGTGCCCATACCTCAAGGTGGTAGTTGGGCTATGTGTTCGACATGAACGGACGGCTACAAATGTACAAGATAGCCCACAATACCTCCTTCATCATAGAATGCCTTTTTATTAAAAAAGATATCAAATTCTCAATAAATTTTTTGACCAATTTTTTTTTTTGCACAAATAGATTTACTAGTCAGGTTACCAATAGATTCAATAATGAGAATCGCCCATGATTAGATAGGGATAGAAAAACACAACCTTAGAGCTAGCAAATCTGAATGACCAATAAGATTTCATGTACCTCAATGCACAGGGTCGTGTCAAAATGCAAGCATCATAATCAAACAATCAAGTTTTTTCATAAAATACTTTCACACCTAAAACAAATAATCCCTACTGTATAACAATTAACATCTGTAACATCAATACAAGTAGTGGGTGAGAAGAGGAAGATAAGGTTGCAAAGAAAAAAAAAAAACTAAAATTAAACATATGCTTCATGTATCTATATGGGGTAGATTTAAATTTTATATCATATGAGTTACATTACGAATAAATTTAATTTATATGTTTTATATTTTTTGAATACTTTTCTAGAGATGTTGCCATTATTGTTAGGGCAAACTAAACTATCCTTTTAATATGGGAAACAAAAGGATAGAATAACAACTGGATAGCTTGGATTATAATGCCACGACTTGAAATCACTTCATATCTAATATTTTGTTGAATATTTTTTAGGTATTGCCATTCAATGGGCGATTTGGTTGAAATATTTTCAAACATTCAAAGTTATTTCTGGGATTTTGAAAGCTTTCTTTATATTTTTTTACTTGCCTTTATGAAATCTTGTCCCACAGAAAAAAGAAAAAGAAAAAATAATAATACATTAATAAATGAAGTCATGTGAGATTAAATTAATTTAAAGCAAATCAGGTGACAAGTTATACATTCATAGCAACGGCACTTGGGTCATTGGTTTTTGTCAACCAAGATCGTGAAAAAAATAAAAAAATCAGTATCGATTTATGAATCGCCATTGATTGTTGTGTTTAATTTTGGGAGATCAAATCATTTATTCCTTTGTGTCTATACGCAATTGATTTAAATTTTATGTAGTGTGAATATTACTTAAAATTGAATGTATTAAGTGGTCATTAATTAAATCCGTTTGATAATCATAATTGATATCCCTTAAAATTTTATGTACCTCTTAAAATGTAGGTTAAAATTTAAGTTATACGAAACTTACTTAATTTTGACTGAATTTATAAATATTAAACATAAGTATCTGAGAGGGTAATTTGTAAACAAATTGGGCCGAGCTAGGAAGAGTCTTCTTTGGGAGTTGGGCCGCGTAATAGGCCGAGATAAGGGCTGGTGTAGCTCGGTCTTAGGCCAAGAAGACATCTCATATTTCGGGTTTGGGCCGAACTATGGGCCGAGGTAAAGGTGTCAGCCGAGGTAAAGATGTCAGCCGAAGTAGGTGGGCCTGGTGGTTAGCCGAGGTATTGGTAAAGAAAGGATGTCGGGCTTGGTATAGCTCGGCCGGTCTTGGTATAGCTTGGCCGGGCACCATCTACATCATTACCTAAGTGTGTGACCAAGGTAACTCAGCTCGGTGTGGTTGCAACAGCTTGTATAAAGAAGGTAACCATCTTACTTGGTTGGCAGTGAGTAGGAGTGTGACTCCTAGGAGGACTCTGCTAAGGAGAGTAGAGTCCTACTAGGATTGTGCCAAACCATCTCACTTGGTTGGTAGTGAGTAGGGTGTGTGATTCCTAGGAGGACTCTCATAGAGAGAGTTGGAATCCTACTAGGATTGTGCCAAGTAGAGTCTATAAAAGCTCATGACCAGACCTATGTATAGGTATCCCAATTCTTACTCTAGAATACACAGAGCTTATTGTCTATTGTCTAGTTGCTGACTTAGGCATCGGAGGGGTTTCCTGCACACACCCGCCGGTTAGCTCACGTTTGCGTTTTCAGGTGGCAAAGCAACGTTGTTTGGAGGAGTGCAAACTTGATCAACAGGATCATACGAGAAGAATTATTTCGTGCTCGTACAATTGGCGCCGTCTGTGGGAAAACACAAAGAACAAAACCTTTTGATCGAGTTTTCCTCTTTAGTTGAAATCAATGGCGCATAACGAAGACTTACCACATTCTGCTATTGATGGGCAGACTCCAGAAAGGAGCGCAAGACGCAAAGGCTTGCCTTATGTACCACCCATGGCGGAATTAGATCCCTAGCGACAGAATCCACGAAGAGAGGGGCGAGAAAGATGGGGCTCAAGTCTACACCGCTCTCAAAGCCCTGATAGACAGAGGTGGATGATGGATCCTCAAGTTCTAGAAGATTGCGTAAGGGAGCAAGACGAAGTAATAAGAAGAATGACGGCTGGCATAGAGACTATGAAGCGCCAGATAAAGGGCAAAGGGGCAGCGGAAGAAGAGGTGGGCAAGAGCAGGGCGCACTTTCGCCACTTAGAAGATCGTAACAAACAAGTCATACCATCACAAGCTGAAAGAAGAAGCCTCAGGTCAGGCAATACACAATCGAGGACTTCCAGGACTCATTACTCCAGGTCTAAGAGAAAGAGGACAGAAAGGTCTTACACAGAAGGAAGCAGCTATCGGCCCACACATTCACACCAAACGACATCTAGGCACACGGAGTTGCCTAAGTCGGCGGACCTACGGACAATGCTTGAAGAAAGGGCTCGAAGGAGAGAAGACACTCAGGCTCGCGACCCCCGCAGAGTCTCCGTGCTACAACGGTTGGCTCCAAGAACACATAGGAGTGTCGAGGTTGGAATGCTAGAGCCACGCTTCACCTATGAACCAACCCGTAAAGCGTTAGCAAGGTTGCAGAGCTCGCCGTTCATTTCGGCGATAGAGAACGCACCATTACCCTTCGACTTCCACTACCCTAAATTCACTATTTATGAGGGAAAGTCGGACCCCTACATGCACTTGAGCCACTTCCGCCAGGTTATGGCGGTGCATCGGCGAAACGAGGCTCTAATGTGTATCATATTTCCTTCTAGCCTTGGTGGCCTGGGTCTAACATGGTTTGAAAGGTTGCCAGAAGGTAGCATAGCTTCATGGGCGCAACTAGCAGCGGCATTTTTGACTAGATTCAGAACAAACACCAAGACACCTGTAGAGATTGACCAGCTTCTCTCCATAGATATGGGCGAGAACGAAATATTGAGGTCTTGCAATAACCGGTATTGGGGACTTTTAATCAGATTGGAGATTGCCCCACAAACCTAGCTATCGCACAGTACAAACGAGGTTTGCCGGCCGGCAATAAGTTAAAGGATTCAATGACAATGACGCCACCCCTTACTATGGAAGCCCTGATGGAGAGAGTGCACCAACACATCCGGGTAGAGGAAGATGGGGCGCGCACTGAAGAAGAGTCCGGCATAACAGCGATACCAGACAAAAAGCCTTTGGCGAGAGTCAACACGGTTGACAAGTAGAACCGACCGCGTAAAAGTCTTTGCCCGACTGGGGGGCAATTAAGAAGTTTGGCAGGAATAACCAAACATTTAGCTCTCTTCAGCTGAGATAAGGATCTAGGCTGAAGAACGTTGGCCGGAATAACCAACATTGACCTCCTTTCAGCCGAGATCAGGATCTAAGCCAAAGAAGGTTGGCAGGAATAACCAACATTTAGCTCTCTTCAGCCGAGATAAGGATCTAGGCTGAAGAACGTTGGTCGGAATAACCAACATTGAGCTCCCTTCAGTCGAGATTAGGATCTAGGCTGAAGAAGGTTGGCAGGAATAACCAACATTTAGCTCTCTTTAGCCAAGATAAGGATCTAGGTTGAAGAACGTTGGCCGGAATAACCAACATTGAGCTCCCTTCAGCCGAGATCAGGATCTAGGCTGAAGAAGGTTGGCAGGAATAACTAACATTTAGCTCTCTTCAGCCGAGATCAGGATCTAGGCTGAAGAACGTTGGTCGAAATAACCAACATTGAGCTCCCTTCAGTCGAGATCAGGATCTAGGCTGAAAAAGGTTGGCAGGAATAACCAACATTTAGCTCTCTTTGGCTGAGATAACGATCTAGGCTGAAGAACGTTGGTCGGAATAAACCAACATTGAGCTCCCTTCAGTCGAGATCAGAATCTAGGCTGAAAAAGGTTGGCAGGAATAACCAACATTTAGCTCTCTTCAGCTGAGATGCGTATCCCGGCCAAAGAAGGTTGGCAGGATCAGGTAAGGCCAAACTAATTAGTTCGGCTAGGCATTCAGTCGGAATGATGCAAAACATTAAAAAAGAAACACAGTAACCGAGCAAAGAGATCGAAATTTTTCATTACAAAAGGTGGGACATATAGCCCGGTTACACAGAAAGAACGTCTTCTAGTGCGATTGCGAACTTGAAGGATATAAATGTTGAAGGCAAAAATGATGAGCTGTTCAAATTTTTGGAGTTACATAACGGTTGTAACAGGAGAACGAGGATAATGGGGTCACGCCATGTATCTTGTGAATGACGTCGTATCAAACATACCAGATTAATGGAAGGGCGTGTTGAGCAACTGACAAGGCTTATTGGGACCGAACGAGCTGTGAAATCGAACAACTTTTTAGCTCGGCTGAGTGGGGCGTTCTTAGCTCGGCTGGAGGAAAAATAATCCCAATCATGCTATGCAGATGGAATTAAGGGGCAATTGAGAGGGTAATTTGTAAACAAATTGGGCCGAGCTAGGAAAAGTCTTCTTTGGAAGTTGGGTCGTGCAATGGGCCGAGATAAGGGCTGGTGTAGCTTGGTCTTAGGCCAAGAAGACATCTCATATTTCGGATTTGGGCCGAACTATGGGCCGAGGTATGGGCTTCAAGTAGCTCGGTCCCATGTTGTATGAACTCCAAGCTGGGCAGAGGTACTTTGGACCGAGCTACCTAAACAAGTGGGCCTGGTGGTTAGCCGAGGTGTTGGTGAGAAAGGAGGCCGGGCTTAGTATAGCTCGGCCGAATGCCATCTACTTCATTACTTAATTGAGTATATAACCGAGGTAATTTAGCTCGGTTAGGTTGCAGCAGCTTAAACGAAGGAGGTAACCATCTTACTTGGTTGGTGGAAAGCAGAGTCTTATTATGATAGACATTCTTCATTGAGCTTGACACTCCTAGGAGGACTCTGCTAAGGAGAGTAGAGACTTACTAGGATTGTGCAAACCATCTCACTTGGTTAGTAGTGAGTACGATGTGTGATTCCTAGAAGGATTCTTATAAGGAGAGTTAGAATCCTACTAGGATTGTGCCAGACAGAATCTATAAAAGCTCATGACAGCACCTATGGACAGGTATCACAACTTTGATTCTCAAATACACAGAGCTTATTGTCTATTGTCTAGTTGCTGACTTAGGCATCGGAGGGGTTTCCGACACACACCCACTGGCTAGCTCACATTTGTGTTTTCAGGAAATAAAGCAACGACGTTTGGAGGAGCGCAAACTTGATCAACAGGATCATACGAGAAGAATTATTTCGTGCTCGTACAATCGAGATCATTGGCGCCGTCTGTGGGAAAACACAAAGAACAAAACCTTTTGATCGAGTTTTCCTCTTTAGTTGAGATCAATGGCGCATAATGAATACTTGCCGCAATCTACTATAGATGGGCAAACCCCGGAAGGGAGTGGGAGACGCGAAGGTTTACCTTCTATCCCACCCATGGCGGAATTAGATCCCTAGCGAAGGAATCCGTGGAGAGAAGCAAGAGAAAGACATGGCTCAAGTCCACACCGCTCTCAATGCCCTGATAGACAGAGGCGGAAGATGGATCCTCAGGTTCTTGAAGATCGCGTAAGGGAGCAAGACAAAGTAATAAGAAGAATGGCGGCTGACATAGAGACGTTGAAGCGCCAGATAAAAGGCAAAGGGGTGGCAACAAAAGAGGGGCGCAATGGCAACACACACTCTTGCCACTTAGAAGATCGTGACAGACAAGTCACGCTATCACAAACTGAGAGTAGAAGCCTCAGGTCAGGCGATACACAATCAAAGACTTCCAGGACACGCTACTCCAGGCCTGAGAGAATGAGGACTGAAAGGGCTCGAAGAAGAGAAGACACTCAGGCTCGTGACCCCCGCAGAGTCTCCGTACTACAACGATTGGCTCCTAGAACACATGGGAGTGTCGAGGCTGGAATTCCAAAGCCACGCCTTGCCTATGAACCAACAGACAAAGCGTTAGCAAGGTTGCAGAGCTCATCGTTCGTTCCGGCAATTGAGGACGCACTGTTACCCTCAGGCTTCCACCGGCCCAAATTCACTACTTATGAGGGAAAGTCGGACCCCTACATACACTTGAGCCACTTTTACCAGGTTATGGCTATGTATCGGCGAAACGAGGCTCTAATGTGTATCATGTTTCCTTCCAGCCTTGGTGACCTGGGTTTAGCGTGGTTTGAAAGGTTGCCAGAAGGTAGCATAGCTTCATGGGCGCAACTAGCGGAGGCATTTGTGACCAGATTAAGAGCGAACACTAAGACACCAGTGGAGATTGACCAGCTTCTCTCCATAGACATGGACGAGAAAGAAACATTGAGGTCTTACAATAACCGATGTTGGAAGACTTTTAATCAGATTGGAGGTTGCCCTACAAACCTAGCTATCGCACAGTACAAACGAGGTTTGCCGGCCGGCAATAAGTTGAGGGATTCAATGACAATGACGCCGCCGTTTACTATGGAAGCCCTAATGGAGAGAGTGCACCAACACATCCGGGTAGAGGAAGATGGGGCGCCCACCAAGGCAAACTCCGACGCAACAGTGATACCAGACAAAAAGCTTTTGACCAGAGTTACACGGTTGACAAGTAGGATTGACCACGCAAAAGTCTTTGCCCGACTGGGGGGCAATTGGGAAGGTTGGCAGGATTGGCCAACTCTTTCTAATAAGTCTTTACCCGACTGGGGGGTAATTGGGAAGGTTGGCAGGTTTGACCAACACTTTCCATTCTTCAGCCGAGATCAGGATCTAGGCTGGAGAAGGTTAGCCGGAATAACCAACACTTTATTCTCTTCAGCCGAGATCAGGATCTAGGCTGGAGATGGTTGGCTGGAAAAACCAACACTTTGTTCTCTTCAGCCGAGATCAGGATCTAGGCTGGAGAGGGTTGGCAGGAATAACCAACATTTTGTTCTCGTCAGCCAAGATCAGGATCTAGGTTAGAGAGGGTTGGCCGGAATAACCAACACTTCGTTCTCTTCTGCCGAGATCAAGATCTAGGCTGAAGAAGGTTGGCAGGTTTGACCAACAAATTTTTGAACTCTTTGGCCGGGATGATGGTTACCTCGGCCAAAGCAGGTTAGCAGGTTTGACCAACAAATTTTTGAATTCCTGGACCGAGATGGTTATCTTGGCTAATGCAGGTTGGCAAGGTTAGTATAAACCAAGCTAGTCTGCTCGGCGAGACACAGAAAGAGTGACTCGCCGTACGATTACAAACTCGAAGGATATATACGTTGAAGGCAAAAAAGCAGAGGTTGTTCAAAATTTTGGAGGTATATGACGGTTGTAACAGGAGAATGAAGATAATAGGGGCACGCCTTGTATCCTGGAAATGACGTCGTACCAGATTAGTGGAAAGACATGTTGAGCAACTGACAAGGCTTATTGGGGCCGAACAAGCTGTGAAACCGAACAAACTTTTTAGCTCGGCAGAATGGGGCGTTCTTAGCTCGGCTGGAGGAAAAATAATCCCAATCATGCTACACAGATGGAATTAAGGGGCAATTGAGAGGGTAATTTGTAAACAAATTGGGCCGAGCTAGGAAGAGTCTTCTTTGGGAGTTGGGCCGCGTAATGGGCCGAGATAAGGGCTGGTGTAGCTCGGTCTTAAGCCAAGAAGACATCTCATATTTCGGGTTTGGGCCGAACTATGGGCCGGGGTAAAGGTGTCAGCCGAGGTAAAGATGTCAGCCGAAGTAAGTGGGCCTGGTGGGTGATTAGCTTTAGAAGGGCCTTATTTCAATGGGAACAAGAAGAGCTCCTCAATCTGAACCTCTATACCAGACCTGGTCCTGTTTTGAATCTGCTTGTGAAAGACAGTGTACTATGGTTAGCTTTCAAATCTGGTCAATCTTTTGTCTCAACCTTATACAAGCATACTGATTTTGAGCATGGTAGTGTCAATAACTCTAGCAGTTTAGTGTGGATCAAGTACCTTCCACCTAAAGTTCAATTTTTTGGATGGCTCGCATCGAAGCATAAGGTAAAAACTTCAGTGTTCTTGCACAGAATTGGTGTGCTGGAGGATAGTGCTGCCACTGTATGTATTTTCTGCAAAGCTGAACAAGAAACAGTTGAACATGTGCTTATCTAGTGTCCTTCGATCTGGAGAGTTTGGACTGGTCTCCTGCAATGGTGGGGAGCTCTTTGGGTAGTGCCTCAAACTGTTGATGGCTTACTGCACTGGTGGGCTGGGAACAAGTTCATGAAAGCTGAAAAAAGAATTTGGAATGCTATCCCCTTGGTGGCTCTCTGGTCCATTTGGAAGCACCGGAACGAGTGCATCTTCCAAGATACACAACCTAACATGGAAGAACTTCTTGAAGTTATCATTGTTAGGCTTGCAATTTGGTTAAAATCCACGTCCAGGGATCTTCTTTTTTCTGTAACTGATTTTCTGCATAACCTGGAGCAAATCAGATTTTGTTTGGGTAGGAGAATGTAAGGTTGTATTATCTAAAGGGTTGTGAGTCGGAATGCTGGGGTTCATTGGTTTGTTTGCTGTCTATTCTGTTTTAGTAGTCTGCTACTGCTGGCCTATGACTGGCAACTCAAGGAATGTATGCAACTGAAGGAAGGTGATGCTGGGTTGATGGTGCTCTGTCTACTTTGGTTGGTTGGTTGTTGTGTGCCTGTCTTGGGTAAGCTGGGGAGTGGTCCTGCAGGTGAATGGGTATGGATGGCTGTCATGTCCTGCAGTAGGCCTTCTTATGCCAACTCAAGGAATGTGATGGTCTGAATTGGTGTGTGTGTCCTGGGATTGTTTCAGATTTTCTCCACAACATTTCAGGGGTGAGGCGTGGTCTGTGTCAGTCTTAACTGTCAATTCTGTGCTTCTTACATCTCAGGGGGTGAGGATGGGTTCGTGAAGTCTGCAGTTTGACTGAGTTGGTACTACTGTTGTTTCATCTTCCTACTTCTCTTTGTTTGATCCTTTTGTTGGCAGTGTCTGGCTGAATAGACCCACAAGCTTATCTGCTTTGTGTAATGGACAGTCTTTGGTCTGGGTTGTTTGCAGGGCTGCTATGCTCAGGCTGCTTAACTATGAACTCTGGTCTGGTGAGATAGCTGTGGGTGGGTTGTGTGTGGATTCTGGGTGTTAATCTGCTGCACACTGAGGGTGTGTTGCTTCTCATGTATGATTCTGAGGGTGTGTTAATATGCTGGTGTATGATTGGGTATATTTCAGCATGTTGGTGGATGCTTGTACGATTGGGTGTATTTCCGTGTATGCTGGTGTTTGCTGTATGTGAACTGGTGTATGCTGAAGGCTACAAATGGCTCTGAGAATCCACAGGATTGAGTTGTTGCTAATCTGCTGTGTTGAAGTAGTCTTGGGGTTTCTGTTCTGTCTAAGCCAGAGGTTTGGGAGTAGGCTTGGTGTTTCGGTCATATGCTCCAGCAGAGGGGGTTTTTGTTGCTTTTGTTTTGTTTTGCTCTGTTCCGCTCCGCTTGTTGGTTTCTCACCAACTTGGAGCTTCGAGTGTGTGCTAGCAGATGATTCAGTGTGCTTCTAGGTGCCAACCTAGTTGGGATCTATTTGTTTCACTATGATGCTTTTGCACCCTCTTCTTTATTGATGTAAGTTTATCATACTTGTTATGTTTTCCCATCAATAAAGTTCTTATTGCCGTTCAAAAAAAAAATTAGAAAGAAGATAGTGTAAAGTTTAAATATTGGTTGTAGTAGAATCGTAAATCTATCCCACATCGTTCATAATCTAATTAGAAAAAAGATAGTGAAAAGTTTAAATATTGGTTGTAGTATAATCGTAAACTTATCCCACATCGTTTAAAAACAACGCATAATGTCTGAATATAAGGAGTGATTGAGATATCTAATAATTGCCGAGCTAAGTAGCGTTAGCTTATGACTTAAGCGAGGGCACCAAAGTGGTTGGATGATGGTAAAGTTGATAGTTGGCATCAACGCTTGAACTTAGGTTGTGGCCAGCATAGTTGAACTCAGACTAGACTAGTGAACCTGTAGGTTCCCTGGGAATTGCTTGAGTTTAAGTCATTGGACAACCACTTTTTTTTTTTTTTTTACGTGTATTAAAATAAAAAATTAATATTGTGATGATCAAGGATGGTCTTTTATTTTTCATGTATAAAATAAATAAATTTGTATTGTTATGATCATGGATGGATCTTTAAAATTTGAAAATCTAAATTTACTTTCGCACCCAGTGGATCAGTCCTTGGTGATGATTACAAAACATAAAATGATGATTTTTTCTATGTCAATGAATTACATTTGGTGGGGTTGGCAACTAACCAAAAAAAAAACTCATTGTTTTTTCCTTTGAATATAATATTTTTTAAATTTGCATCAAAGATTTTACATTTTTTGTGTGTCTGGTGTAGAATGATCTAAAAACATCACCAACTTATTTTCACTTTTATTTTTAATGAATATGTTTTCATTTTTTTTATAACTTATTTGGTCCATATAGTCGCGTAGATTCTAAAACGCAAACTTTTTTAAAAAAAAAAAATTCATCAAAAATGAACCAAAAAAAAAGAAGAAAACCACAAGTTCACGGCCCAACCCGAATCCGTTCCCTAGTGGCCAGAGTCACCACACACAGTAGAATAATTTCCCTGGACTAAAATACACAGATGGTCTCAATGCTCAATACACATCAGTATCGCAAAACGTGGTAGTTCACCATGATAAACATGAGACCCAAACAAATAGTTTACAGTATGCGAAGTTCACACATGTTTCAGAAATAATTTGATTCCATTGATAATATAATAATTTTATCAAAACGGTTTAGTCCTGAAACAACAATTTAATTTTCCAACAGTTCAAGGTAGGGGAACATTTATAAAAATATGTAGCATGAAACTACTCACCTGAAAACCAAATAATATAATCCTCGAATAGAGTATGAAAGTCCAACTAATGCCCTGAGCCAAGTACGAAGACTACATGTCACTACTAATTTAAAAATACTAAAGAGAATAATAAATTAAGTATCCCGCACTAAAACGCACTACCACAGCTCACCCTCACTCACCGTTACTCTTAAATAATACCTAAGTTCATGTTCTTCAAGGTCTAAAATTACCCAAGGCATGGGTTCAAATCGAAACTTAATTAAAAGTAACTTGAAGATAAAACGGAGTTTTAAACAAACTTTCCCAATCTATTCGTGAACATTGAAAATAACAAAACCCACTCCACGCTATTCGAAAAATTCCAAAACCATCCAGATAACAACTAATGTATCCTAAGTTTGAAGCCCAATTGGTCTCACTTGATTTGCTTATCAAAATAATTATTTGCAATTAATTATATCTAAACAGGTTGTTTTCAGCAGCACTTTAAAAAAATTAATGTTTCTCTTAGTATACACGAGCGCTCAATGCAAGGCCAAAAATGTAGGAAACTAGACTCGTAACCGGTTCTAATGATACTAATTTGATAATTTTTGGATTTATACCCAAAGAGAACGACACTCTCGAATTTACTGTTTTCAGCTAGTTTTCTGGACAGAATTGAACGCATCAGTTTATATGGATTTTGACTCCCAAAAATTATGATAAACTCCAGATATGCAACCCAACTCGTAATTAATCTACTGTAAAAATTTCAGTTCAAAATTCATTCGTTTGATATGGTTTCTTGATTTTTAAAGTTTGTGATTCTGTGCAGAATTTTTGGACTAAGAATTATACCCAATGTTTATACATGAATTAAACTACTAAGATTTCTTAACCGTATATATATATCTATCTATATACAAAGTACATAAACCTACAACCTCTCCATCAATGAACTAAATAATTATAGAGTAAGGATAAAGAACAAAAACAAAGAGAAAAAGAAAGATAGAGACCTACCACACACCCAAAAGTTCTTCCTTGCATGCAACCCCTTTTTCTTTTCTTTTTTTCTTTTTCTTTTCTCTTGACCTCTCGCTCCCCGTGGCGGTTGCTACTTGTAGGTGGGGAAGACAAAAGATGGTTCGGTGATGGTGGCGGACGATGACGGCTACTACGGAAGAGAAAGAAACAAAATCTCATTAGAAAGAAGATAGTGTAAAGTTTAAATATTGGTCGTAGTAGAATCGTAAATCTATCCCACATCGTTCATAATCTAATTAGGAAAAAGATAGTGAAAAGTTTAAATATTGGTTGTAGTATAATCGTAAACTTATCCCACATCGTTTAAAAACAACGCATAATGTCTAAATATAAGGAGTGATTGAGATATCTAATAATTACCGAGCTAAGTAGCGTTAGCTTATGACTTAAGCGAGGGCACCAAAGTGGTTGGATGATGGTAAAGTTGATAGTTGGCATCAACGCTTGAACTTAGGTTGTGGCCAGCATAGTTGAACTCAGACTAGACTAGTGAACCTGTAGGTTCCCTGGGAATTGCTTGAGTTTAAGTCATTGGACAACCACTTTTTTTTTTTTACGTGTATTAAAATAAAAAATTAATATTGTGATGATCAAGGATGGTCTTTTATTTTTCATGTATAAAATAAATAAATTTGTATTGTTATGATCATGGACGGATCTTTAAAATTTGAAAATCTAAATTTACTTTCGCACCCAGTGGATCAGTCTTTGGTGATGATTACAAAACATAAAATGATGATTTTTTCTATGTCAATGAATTACATTTGGTGGGGTTGGCAACTAACCAAAAAAAACTCATTGTTTTTTCTGTTGAATATAATATTTTTTAAATTTGCATCAAAGATTTTACATTTTTTGTGTGTCTGGTGTAGAATGATCTAAAAACATCACCAACTTATTTTCACTTTTATTTTTAATGAATATGTTTTCATTTTTTTTATAACTTATTTGGTCCATATAGTCGCGTAGATTCTAAAACGCAAACTTTTTTTAAAAAAAAAAAATTCATCAAAAATGAACCAAAAAAAAAAAAAGAAAACCACAAGTTCACGGCCCAACCCGAATCCGTTCCCTAGTGGCCAGAGTCACCACACACAGTAGAATAATTTCCCTGGACTAAAATACACAGATGGTCTCAATACTCAATACACATCAGTATCGCAAAACGTGGTAGTTCACCATGATAAACATGAGACCCAAACAAATAGTTTACAGTATGCGAAGTTCACACATGTTTCAGAAATAATTTGATTCCATTGATAATATAATAATTTTATCAAAACCGTTTAGTCCTGAAACAACAATTTAATTTTCCAACAGTTCAAGGTAGGGGAACATTTATAAAAATATGTAGCATGAAACTACTCACCTGAAAACCAAATAATATAATCCTCGAATAGAGTATGAAAGTCCAACTAATGCCCTGAGCCAAGTACGAAGACTACATGTCACTACTAATTTAAAAATACTAAAGAGAATAATAAATTAAGTATCCCGCACTAAAACGCACTACCACAGCTCACCCTCACTCACCGTTACTCTTAAATAATACCTAAGTTCATGTTCTTCAAGGTCTAAAATTACCCAAGGCATGGGTTCAAATCGAAACTTAATTAAAAGTAACTTTAAGATAAAACGGAGTTTTAAACAAACTTTCCCAATCTATTCGCGAACATTCAAAATTACAAAACCCACTCCACGCTATTCGAAAAATTCCAAAACCATCCAGATAACAACTAATACATCCTAAGTTTGAAGCCCAATTGGTCTCACTTGATTTGCTTATCAAAATAATTATTTGCAATTAATTATATCTAAACAGGTTGTTTTCAGCAGCACTTTAAAAAAATTAATGTTTCTCTTAGTATACACGAACGCTCAATGCAAGGCCAAAAATGTAGGAAACTAGACTCGTAACCGGTTCTAATGACACTAATTTGATAATTTTTGGATTTATACCCAAAGAGAACGACACTCTCGAATTTACTGTTTTCAGCTAGTTTTCTGGACAGAATTGAACGCATCAGTTTATATGGATTTTGACTCCCAAAAATTATGATAAACTCCAGATATGCAACCCAACTCGTAATTAATCTACTGTAAAAATTTCAGTTCAAAATTCATTCGTTTGATATGGTTTCTTGATTTTTAAAGTTTGTGATTCTGTGCAGAATTTTTGGACTAAGAATTATACCCAATGTTTATACATGAATTAAACTACTCAGATTTCTTAACCGTATATATATATATCTATCTATATACAAAGTACATAAACCTACAACCTCTCCATCAATGAACTAAATAATTATAGAGTAAGGATAAAGAACAAAAACAAAGAGAAAAAGAAAGATACAGACCTACCACACACCCAAAAGTTCTTCCTTGCATGCAACCCCTTTTTTTTTTTTTTTTTTTCTTTTTCTTTTCTCTTGACCTCTCTCTCCCCGTGGCGGTTGCTACTTGTAGGTGGGGAAGACAAAAGACGGTTCGGTGATGGTGGCGGACGATGGCGGCTACTACGGAAGAGAAAGAAACATAATCTCATTAGAAAGAAGATAGTGTAAAGTTTAAATATTGGTTGTAGTAGAATCGTAAATCTATCCCACATCGTTCATAATCTAATTAGAAAAAAGATAGTTTAAAGTTTAAATATTGGTTGTAGTATAATCGTAAACTTATCCCACATCGTTTAAGAACAACGCATAATGTCTGAATATAAGGGGTGATTGAGACATCTAATAATTGCCGAGCTAAGTAGCGTTAGCTTATGACTTAAGCGAGGGCATCAAAGTAGTTGGATGATGGTAAAGTTGATAGTTGGCTTCAACGCTTGAACTCAGGTTGTGGCCAGCATAGTTGAACTCAGACTAGACTAGTGAACAGTTGAACTCAGACTAGACTAGTGAACCAGTATGTTCCCTGGGAATTGCTTTAGTTTAAGTCATTGGACAACCACTTTTTCTTTTTTTTTTACGTGTATTAAAATAAAAAATTAATATTGTGATGATCAAGGATGGTCTTTTATTTTTCATGTATAAAATAAATAAATTTGTATTGTTATGATCATGGATGGATCTTTAAAATTTGAAAATCTAAATATACTTTCGCACCCAGTAGATCAGTCCTTGGTGATGATTACAAAACATAGAATGATGATTTTTTCTATGTCAATGAATTGCATTTGGTGGGGTTGGCAACTAACCAAAAAAAACTCATTGTTTTTTCTTTTGAATATAATATTTTTTAAATTTGCATCAAAGATTTTACATTTTTTGTGTGTCTGGTGTAGAATGATCTAAAAACATCACCAACTTATTTTCACTTTTATTTTTAATGAATATGTTTTCATTTTTTTTATAACTTATTTGGTCCATATAGTCGCGTAGATTCTAAAACGCAAACTTTTTTTTCAAAAAAAAAATTCATCAAAAATGAACCAAAAAAAAAGAAGAAAACCACAAGTTCACGGCCCAACCCGAATCCGTTCCCTAGTGGCCAGAGTCACCACACACAGTAGAATAATTTCACTGGACTAAAATACATAGATGGTCTCAATACTCAATACACATCAGTATCGCAAAACGTGGTAGTTCACCATTATAAACATGAGACCCAAACAAATAGTTTACAATATGCGAAGTTCACACATGTTTCAGAAATAATTTGATTCCATTGATAATATAATAATTTTATCAAAACGGTTTAGTCCTGAAACAACAATTTAATTTTCCAACAGTTCAAGGTAGGGAACATTTATAAAAATATGTAGCATGAAACTACTCACCTGAAAACCAAATAATGTAATCCTCGAATAGAGTATGAAAGTCCAACTAATGCCCTGAGCCAAGTACGAAGACTACATATCACTACTAATTTAAAAATACTAAAGAGAATAATAAATTAAGTATCCCGCACTAAAACGCACTACCACAGCTCAACCTCACTCACCGTACTCTTAAATAATACCTAAGTTCATGTTCTTCAAGGTCTAAAATTACCCAAGGCATGGGTTCAAATCGAAACTTAATTAAAAGTAACTTTAAGATAAAACGGAATTTTAAACAAACTTTCCCAATCTATTCGCTAACATTGAAAATTACAAAACCCACTCCACGCTATTCGAAAAATTCCAAAACCATCCAGATAACAACTAATACATCCTAAGTTTGAAGCCCAATTGGTCTCACTTGATTTGCTTATCAAAATAATTATTTGCAATTAATTATATCTAAACAGGTTGTTTTCAGCAGCACTTTAAAAAAATTAATGGTTCTCTTTGTATACACGAGCGCTCAATGCAAGGCCAAAAATGTAGGAAGCTAGACTCGTAACCGGTTCTAATGACACTAATTTGATAATTTTTGGATTTATACCCAAAGAGAACGACACTCTCGAATTTACTGTTTTCAGCTAGTTTTCTGGACAGAATTGAACGCATCATTTTTTATGGATTTTGACTCCCAAAAATTTTGATAAACTTCAGATATGCAACCCAAATCGTAATTAATCTACTGTAAAAATTTCAGTTCAAAATTCATTCGTTTGATATGGTTTCTTGATTTTTAAAGTTTGTGATTCCGTGCAAAATTTTTGGACTAAGAATTGTACCCAATGTTTATACACGAATTAAACTACTCAGATTTTTTAACCGTATACATATATATCTATATACAAAATACATAAACCTACAACCTCTCCACCAATGAACTAAATAATTATAGAGTAAAGATAAAGAACAAAAACAAAGAGAAAAAGAAAGATAGAGACCTACCACACACCCAAAAGTTCTTCCTTGCATGCAACCCCCCCCCCCCTTTTTTTTTTTCTTTTTCTTTTCTCTTGACCTCTCCCTCCTCGTGGCGGTTGCTTCTTGTAGGTGGGGAAGACAAAAGATGGTTCGGTGATGGTGGCGGACGATGACGGCTACTACGGAAGAGAAAGAAACATAATCTCATTAGAAAGAAGATAGTGTAAAGTTTAAATATTGGTTGTAGTAGAATCGTAAATCTATCCCACATCGTTCATAATCTAATTAGAAAAAAGATAGTGAAAAGTTTAAACATTGGTTGTAGTATAATCGTAAACTTATCCCACATCGTTTAAAAACAACGCATAATGTCTGAATATAAGGAGTGATTGAGATATCTAATAATTGCCGAGCTAAGTAGCGTTAGCTTATGACTTAAGCGAGGGCACCAAAGTGGTTGGATGATGGTAATGTTGATAGTTGGCTTGAACGCTTGAACTTAGGTTGTGGCCAGCATAGTTGAACTCAGACTAGACTAGTGAACCTGTAGGTTCCCTGGGAATTGCTTTAGTTTAAGTCATTGGACAACCACTGTTTTTTTTTTTTTTTACGTGTATTAAAATAAAAAATTAATATTGTGATGATCAAGGATGGTCTTTTATTTTTCGTGTATAAAATAAATAAATTTGTATTGTTATGATCATGGATGAATCTTTAAAATTTGAAAATCTAAATATAATTTCGCACCCAGTGGATCAGTCCTTGGTGATGATTACAAAACATAAAATGATGATTTTTTCTATGTCAATGAATTACATTTGGTGGGGTTGGCAACTAAGCAAAAAAAACTCATTGTTTTTTCTTTTGAATATAATATTTTTTAAATTTGCATCAAAGATTTTACATTTTTTGTGTGTCTGGTGTAGAATGATCTAAAAACATCACCAACTTATTTTCACTTTTATTTTTAATGAATATGTTTTCATTTTTTTTATAACTTATTTGGTCCATATAGTCGCGTAGATGCTAAAACGCAAACTTTTTTTTTAAAAAAAAAATTCACCAAAAATGAACCAAAAAAAAAAGAAAACCACAAGTTCACGGCCCAACCCGAATCCGTTCCCTAGTGGCCAGAGTCACCACACACAGTAGAATAATTTCCCTGGACTAAACTACACAGATGGTCTCAATACTCAATACACATCAGTATCTCAAAACGTGGTAGTTCACCATTATAAACATGAGACCCAAACAAATAGTTTACAGTATGCGAAGTTCACACATGTTTCAGAAATAATTTGATTCCATTGATAATATAATAATTTTATCAAAACGGTTTAGTCCTGAAACAACAATTTAATTTTCCAACAGTTCAAGTTAGGGGAACATTTATAAAAATATGTAGCATGAAACTACTCACCTGAAAACCAAATAATATACTCCTCGAATAGAGTATGAAAGTCCAACTAATGCCCTGAGCCAAGGACGAAGACTACATGTCACTACTAATTTAAAAATACTAAAGAGAACAATAAATTAAGTATCCCGCACTAAAACGCACTACCACAGCTCAACCTCACTCACCGTTACTCTTAAATAATACCTAAGTTCATGTTCTTCAAGGTCTAAAATTACCCAAGGCATGGGTTCAAATCGAAGCTTAATTAAAAGTAACTTTAAGATAAACCGGAGTTTTAAACAAACTTTCCCAATCTATTCGCTAACATTGAAAATTACAAAACCCACTCCACGCTATTCGAAAAATTCCAAAACCATCCAGATAACAACTAATATATCCTAAGTTTGAAGCCCAATTGGTCTCACTTGATTTGCTTATCAAAATAATTATTTGCAATTAATTATATCTAAACAGGTTGTTTTCAGCAGCACTTTAAATAAATTAGTGGTTCTCTTAGTATATACGAGCGCTCAATGCAAGGCCAAAAATGTTGGAAACTAGACTCGTAACCGGTTCTAATGACACTAATTTGATAATTTTTGGATTTATACCCAAAGAGAACGACACTCTCGAATTTACTGTTTTCATCTAGTTTTCTGGACAGAATTGAACGCATCAGTTTATACGGATTTTGACTCCCAAAAATTATGATAAACTCCAGATATGCAACCCAACTCGTAATTAATCTACTGTAAAAATTTCAGTTCAAAATTCATTCGTTTGATATGGTTTCTTGATTTTTAAAGTTTGTGATTCTGTGCAGAATTTTTGGACTAAGAATTGTACCCAATGTTTATACATGAATTAAACTACTCAGATTTCTTAACCGTATATATATATCTATATACAAAGTACATAAACCTACAACCTCTCCATCAATGAACTAAATAATTATAGAGTAAGGATAAAGAACAAAAACAAAGAGAAAAAGAAAGATAGAGACCTACCACACACCCAAAAGTTCTTCCTTGCATGCAACCCCTTTTTTTTTTTTTTTTCTTTTTCTTTTCTCTTGACCTCTCTCTCCGCGTGGCGGTTGCTACTTGTAGGTGGGGAAGACAAAAGATGGTTGGGTGATGGTGGCGGACGATGACGGCTACTACGGAAGAGAAAGAAACATAATCTCATTAGAAAGAAGATAGTGTAAAGTTTAAGTATTGGTTGTAGTAGAATCGTAAATCTATCCCACATCGTTCATAATCTAATTAGAAAAAAGATAGTGAAAAGTTTAAATATTGGTTGTAGTATAATCGTAAACTTATCCCACATCGTTTAAAAACAACGCATAATGTCTGAATATAAGGAGTGATTGAGATATCTAATAATTGCCGAGCTAAGTAGCGTTAGCTTATGACTTAAGCGAGGGCACCAAAGTGGTTGGATGATGGTAAAGTTGATAGTTGGCTTCAACGCTTGAACTTAGGTTGTGGCCTGCATAGTTGAACTTAGACTAGACTTGTGAACCTGTGGGTTCCCTGGGAATTGCTTTAGTTTAAGTCATTGGAGAACCACTTTTTTTTTTTTTTTTACGTGTATTAAAATAAAAAATTAATATTGTGATGATCAAGGATGGTCTTTTGTTTTTCATCTATAAAATAAATAAATTTGTATTGTTATGATCATGGATGGATCTTTAAAATTTGAAAATCTAAATATACTTTCGCACCCAGTGGATCAGTCCTTGTTGATGATTACAAAACATAAAATGATGATTTTTTCTATGTCAATGAATTACATTTGGTGGGGTTGGCAACTAACCAAAAAAAACTCATTGTTTTTTCATTTGAATATAATATTTTTTAAATTTGCATCAAAGATTTTACATTTTTTGTGTGTCTGGTGTAGAATGATCTAAAAACATCACCAACTTATTTTCACTTTTATTTTTAATGAATATGTTTTCATTTTTTTTATAACTTATTGGGTCCATATAGTCGCGTAGATTCTAAAACGCAAACTTTTTTTTTAAAAAAAAATTCATCAAAAATGAACAAAAAAAAAAAAGAAAACCACAAGTTCACGGCCCAACCCGAATCCGTTCCCTAGTGGCCAGAGTCACCACACACAGTAGAATAATTTCCCTGGACTAAAATACATAGATGGTCTCAATACTCAATACACATCAGTATCGCAAAACGTGGTAGTTCCCCGTTATAAACATGAGACCCAAACAAATAGTTTACAGTATGCGAAGTTCACACATGTTTCAGAAATAATTTGATTCCATTGATAATATAATAATTTTATCAAAACGGTTTTGTCCTGAAAGAACAATTTAATTTTTCAACAGTTCAAGGTAGGGGAACATTTATAAAAATATGTAGCATGAAACTACTCACCTGAAAACCAAATAATGTAATCCTCGAATAGAGTATGAAAGTCCAACTAATGCCCTGAGCCAAGTACGAAGACTACATGTCACTACTAATTTAAAAATACTAAAGAGAATAATAAATTAAGTACCCCGCACTAAAACGCACTACCACAGCTCAACCTCACTCACCGTTACTCTTAAATAATACCTAAGTTCATGTTCTTCAAGGTCTAAAATTACCCAAGGCATGGGTTCAAATCGAAACTTAATTAAAAGTAACTTTAAGATAAAACGGAGTTTTAAACAAACTTTCCCAATCTATTCGCTAACATTGAAAATTACAAAACCCACTCCACGCTATTTGAAAAATTCCAAAACCATCCAGATAACAACTAATATATCCTAAGTTTGAAGCCCAATTGGTCTCACTTGATTTGCTTATCAAAATAATTATTTGCAATTAATTATATCTAAACAGGTTATTTTCAGCAGCACTTTAAAAAAATTAATGGTTCTCTTAGTATACAAGAGCGCTCAATGCAAGGCCAAAAATGTAGGAAACTAGACTCGTAACCGGTTCTAATGACACTAATTTGATAATTTTTGGATTTATACCCAAAGAGAACGACACTCTCGAATTTACTGTTGTCAGCTAGTTTTCGGGACAGAATTGAACGCATCAGTTTATAAGGATTTTGACTCTCAAAAATTATGATAAACTTCAGATATGCAACCCAACTCGTAATTAATCTACTGTAAAAATTTCAGTTCAAAATTCATTCATTTGATATGGTTTTTTGATTTTTAAAGTTTGTGATTCTGTGCAGAATTTTTGGACTAAGAATTGTACTCAATGTTTATACATGAATTAAACTACTCAGATTTCTTAACCGTATATATATATATCTATATACAAAGTACATAAACCTACAACCTCTCCACCAATGAACTAAATAATTATAGAGTAAGGATAAAGAACAAAAACAAAGAGAAAAAGAAAGATAGAGACCTACAACACACCCAAAAGTTCTTCCTTGCATGCAACCCCCCCCCTTTTTTTTTCTTTTTCTTTTCTCTTGACCTCTCTCTCCCCGTGGCGGTTGCTACTTGTAGGTGGGGAAGACAAAAGATGGTTCGGTGATGGTGGCGGACGATGACGGCTACTACGGAAGAGAAAGAAACATAATCTCATTAGAAAGAAGATAGTGTAAAGTTTAAATATTGGTTGTAGTAGAATCGTAAATCTATCCCACACCGTTCATAATCTAATTAGAAAAAAGATAGTGAAAAGTTTAAATATTGGTTGTAGTATAATCGTAAACTTATCCCACATCGTTTAAAAACAACGCATAATGTCTGAATATAAGGAGTGATTGAGATATCTAATAATTGCTGAGCTAAGTAGCGTTAGCTTATGACTTAAGCGAGGGCACCAAAGTGGTTGGATGATGGTAAAGTTGATAGTTGGCTTCAACGCTTGAACTTAGGTTGCGGCCAGCATAGTTGAACTCAGACTAGACTAGTGAACCTGTAGGTTCCCTGGGAATTGCTTTAGTTTAAGTCATTGGACAATCACTTTTTTTTTTTTTTTACGTGTATTAAAATAAAAAATTAATATTGTGATGATCAAGGATGGTCTTTTATTTTTCATGTATAAAATAAATAAATTTGTATTGTTATGATCATGGATGGATCTTTAAAATTTGAAAATCTAAATTTACTTTCGCACCCAGTGGATCAGTCCTTGGTGATGATTACAAAACATAAAACGATGATTTTTTCTATGTCAATGAATTACATTTGGTGGGGTTGGCAACTAACAAAAAAAAACTCATTGTTTTTTCTTTTGAATATAATATTTTTTAAATTTGCATCAAAGATTTTACATTTTTTGTGTGTCTGGTGTAGAATGATCTAAAAACATCACCAACTTATTTTCACTTTTATTTTTAATGAATATGTTTTCATTTTTTTTATAACTTATTTGGTCCATATAGTCGCGTAGATTCTAAAACGCAAACTTTTTTTTAAAAAAAAAAATTCATCAAAAATGAACCAAAAAAAAAGAAGAAAACCACAAGTTCACGGCCCAACCCGAATCCGTTCCCTAGTGGCCAGAGTCACCACACACAGTAGAATAATTTCCCTGGACTAAAATACATAGATGGTCTCAATACTCAATACACATCAGTATCGCAAAGCGTGGTAGTTCACCATTATAAACATGAGACCCAAACAAATAGTTTACAGTATGCGAAGTTCACACATGTTTCAGAAATAATTTGATTCCATTGATAATATAATAATTTTATCAAAAACGGTTTAGTCCTGAAACAACAATTTAATTTTCCAACAGTTCAAGGTAGGGGAACATTTATAAAAATATGTAGCATGAAACTACTCACCTGAAAACCAAATAATATAATCCTCGAATAGAGTACGAAAGTCCAACTAATGCCCTGAGCCAAGTACGAAGACTACATGTCACTACTAATTTAAAAATACTAAAGAGAATATTAAATTAAGTATCCCGCACTAAAACGCACTACCACAGCTCACCCTCACTCACCGTTACTCTTAAATAATACCTAAGTTCATGTTCTTCAAGGTCTAAAATTACCCAAGGCATGGGTTCAAATCGAAACTTAATTAAAAGTAACTTTAAGATAAAACGGAGTTTTAAACAAACTTTCCCAATCTATTCGCTAACATTGAAAATTACAAAACCCACTCCACGCTATTCAAAAAATTCCAAAACCATCCAGATAACAACTAATATATCCTAAGTTTGAAGCCCAATTGGTCTCACTTGATTTGCTTATCAAAATAATTATTTGCAATTAATTATATCTAAACAGGTTGTTTTCAGCAGCACTTTAAAAAAATTAATGGTTCTCTTAGTATACACGAGCGCTCAATGCAAGGCCAAAAATGTAGGAAACTAGACTCGTAACCGGTTCTAATGACACTAATTTGATAATTTTTGGATTTATACCCAAAGAGAACGACACTCTCGAATTTACTGTTTTCAGCTAGTTTTCTGGACAGAATTGAACGCATCAGTTTATACGGATTTTGACTCCCAAAAATTATGATAAACTTCAGATATGCAACCCAACTCGTAATTAATCTACTGTAAAAATTTCAGTTCAAAATTCATTCGTTTGATATGGTTTCTTGATTTTTAAAGTTTGTGATTCTGTGCAGAATTTTTGGACTAAGAATTGTACCCAATGTTTATACATGAATTAAACTACTCAGATTTCTTAACCGTATATATATATCTATATACAAAGTATATAAACCTACAACCTCTCCATCAATGAACTAAATAATTATAGAGTAAGGATAAAGAACAAAAACAAAGAGAAAAAGAAAGATAGAGACCTACCACACACCCAAAAGTTCTTCCTTGCATGCAACCCCTTTTTTTTTTTTTTTCTTTTTCTTTTCTCTTGACCGCTCTCTCCCCGTGGCGGTTGCTACTTGTAGGTGGGGAAGACAAAAGACGGTTCGGTGATGGTGGCGGACGATGGCGGCTACTACGGAAGAGAAAGAAACATAATCTCATTAGAAAGAAGATAGTGTAAAGTTTAAATATTGGTTGTAGTAGAATCGTAAATCTATCCCACATCGTTCATAATCTAATTAGAAAAAAGATAGTTTAAAGTTTAAATATTGGTTGCAGTATAATCGTAAACTTATCCCACATCGTTTAAAAACAACGCATAATGTCTGAGTATAAGGGGTGATTGAGACATCTAATAATTGCCGAGCTAAGTAGCGTTAGCTTATGACTTAAGCGAGGGCACCAAAGTGGTTGGATGATGGTAAAGTTGATAGTTGGCTTCAACGCTTGAACTCAGGTTGTGGCCAGCATAGTTGAACTCAGACTAGACTAGTGAACCTGTATGTTCCCTGGGAATTGCTTTAGTTTAAGTCATTGGACAACCACTTTTTCTTTTTTTTTTTTACGTGTATTAAAATAAAAAATTAATATTGTGATGATCAAGGATGGTTTTTTATTTTTCATGTATAAAATAAATAAATTTGTATTGTTATGATCATGGATGGATCTTTAAAATTTGAAAATCTAAATATACTTTCGCACCCAGTAGATCAGTCCTTGGTGATGATTACAAAACATAAAATGATGATTTTTTCTGTGTCAAAGAATTACATTTGGTGGGGTTGGCAACTAACCAAAAAAAACTCATTGTTTTTTTCTTTTGAATATAATATTTTTTAAATTTGCATCAAAGATTTTACATTTTTTTGTGTGTCTGGTGTAGAATGATCTAAAAATATCACCAACTTATTTTCACTTTTATTTTTAATGAATATGTTTTCATTTTTTTTTATAACTTATTTGGTCCATATAGTCGCGTAGATTCTAAAACGCAAACTTTTTTTTTTAAAAAAAAATTCATCAAAAATGAACAAAAAAAAAGAAGAAAACCACAAGTTCACGGCCCAACCCGAATCCGTTCCCTAGTGGCCAGAGTCACCACACACAGTAGAATAATTTCCCTGGACTAAAATACATAGATGGTCTCAATACTCAATACACATCAGTATCGCAAAACGTGGTAGTTCACCATTATAAACATGAGACGCAAACAAATAGTTTACAGTATGCGAAGTTCACACATGTTTCAGAAATAATTTGATTCCATTGATAATATAATAATTTTATCAAAACGGTTTAGTCCTGAAAGAACAATTTAATTTTCCAACAGTTCAAGGTAAGGGAACATTTATAAAAATATGTAGCATGAAACTACTCACCTGAAAACCAAATAATGTAATCCTCGAATAGAGTATGAAAGTCCAACTAATGCCCTGAGCCAAGTACGAAGACTACATGTCACTACTAATTTAAAAATACTAAAGAGAATAATAAATTAAGTATCCCGCACTAAAACGCACTACCACAGCTCAACCTCACTCACCGTACTCTTAAATAATACCTAAGTTCATGTTCTTCAAGGTCTAAAATTACCCAAGGCATGGGTTCAAATCGAAACTTAATTAAAAGTAACTTTAAGATAAAACGGAGTTTTAAACAAACTTTCCCAATCTATTCGCTAACATTGAAAATTACAAAACCCACTCCACGCTATTCGAAAAATTCCAAAACCATCCAGATAACAACTAATATATCCTAAGTTTGAAGCCCAATTGGTCTCACTTGATTTGCTTATCAAAATAATTATTTGCAATTAATTATATCTAAACAGGTTGTTTTTAAAAGGATTTCAGAATATCAAGTTTTTATTATTCAATGAATTACAACACATACATTGTAGCTTTCTTATATACAGAAAATATAACTACCTAACTCAATATCCTAACTAACTAACTATAGTTGAGTTTACATAACAGCCTAACAGAATTATGCTAACCACCACAAGTGGATGATAACTGCCTCAGCTTCATACACGTGCGCAATTCTTGAGTGTGCTTAACAGATGGCTTGGATGACCTATTGATCTGCTGTAACTGTGACTGGGGAGTGAACTGCTGCAACTGCTCTGTCTCTGTCTTTGTTGACTGATCTGTTTGATCTGGAGTGGACTGATCTGTTTGATCTGGAGTGGACTGATGTAGTGGCTTGGACTATGGAGTGGTCTGATGTAGTGGCTTGGACTGATGTAGCTTATCAGTTTTCAGCAGCACTTTAAAAAAATTAATGGTTCTCTTTGTATACACGAGCGCTCAATGCAAGGCCAAAAATGTAGGAAGCTAGACTCGTAACCGGTTCTAATGACACTAATTTGATAATTTTTGGATTTATACCCAAAGAGAACGACACTCTCGAATTTACTGTTTTCAGCTAGTTTTCTGGACAGAATTGAACGCATCAGTTTTTATGGATTTTGACTCCCAAAAATTATGATAAACTTCAGATATGCAACCCAACTCGTAATTAATCTACTGTAAAAATTTCAGTTCAAAATTCATTCGTTTGATATGGTTTCTTGATTTTTAAAGTTTGTGATTCTGTGCAGAATTTTTGGACTAAGAATTGTATCCAATGTTTATACATGAATTAAACTACTCAGATTTCTTAACCGTATACATATATATCTATATACAAAATACATAAACCTACAGCCTCTCCACCAATGAACTAAATAATTATAGAGTAAAGATAAAGAACAAAAACAAAGAGAAAAAGAAAGATAGAGACCTACCACACACCCAAAAGTTCTTCCTTGCATGCAACCCCTTTTTTTTTTTTTTTTTCTTTTTCGTTTCTCTTGACCTCTCTCTCCTCGTGGCGGTTGCTACTTGTAGGTGGGGAAGACAAAAGATGGTTCGGTGATGGTGGCGGACGATGACGGCTACTACGGAAGAGAAAGAAACATAATCTCATTAGAAAGAAGATAGTGTAAAGTTTAAATATTGGTTGTAGTAGAATCGTAAATCTATCCCACGTCGTTCATAATCTAATTAGAAAAAAGATAGTGAAAAGTTTAAACATTGGTTGTAGTATAATCGTAAACTTATCCCACATCATTTAAAAACAACGCATAATGTCTGAATATAAGGAGTGATTGAGATATCTAATAATTGCCGAGCTAAGTAGCGTTAGCTTATGAGTTAAGCGAGGGCACCAAAGTGGTTGGATGACGGTAATGTTGATAGTTGGCTTCAACGCTTGAACTTAGGTTGTGGCCAGCATAGTTGAACTCAGACTAGACTAGTGAACCAGTAGGTTCCCTGGGAATTGCTTTAGTTTAAGTCATTGGACAACCACTTTTTTTTTTTTTTTTTACGTGTATTAAAATAAAAAATTAATATTGTGATGATCAAGGATGGTCTTTTATTTTTCGTGTATAAAATAAATAAATTTGTATTGTTATGATCATGGATGGATCTTTAAAATTTGAAAATCTAAATATATACTTTCACACCCAGTGGATCAGTCCTTGGTGATGATTACAAAACATAAAATGATGATTTTTTCTATGTCAATGAATTACATTTGGTGGGGTTGGCAACTAACCAAAAAAAACACATTGTTTTTTCTTTTGAATATAATATTTTTTAAATTTGCATCAAAGATTTTACATTTTTTGTGTGTCTGGTGTAGAATGATCTAAAAGCATCACCAACTTATTTTCACTTTTATTTTTAATGAATATGTTTTCATTTTTTTTATAACTTATTTGGTCCATATAGTCGCGTAGATTCTAAAACGCAAACTTTTTTTTTTTTAAAAAATTCATCAAAAATGAACCAAAAAAAAAAGAAAACCACAAGTTCACGGCCCAACCCGAATCCGTTCCCTAGTGGCCAGAGTCACCACACACAGTAGAATAATTTTCCTGGACTAAAATACACAGATGGTCTCAATACTCAATACACATCAGTATCGCAAAACGTGGTAGTTCACCATTATAAACATGAGACCCAAACAAATAGTTTACAGTATGCGAAGTTCACACATGTTTCAGAAATAATTTGATTCCATTGATAATATAATAATTTTATCAAAACGGTTTAGTCCTGAAACAACAATTTAATTTTCCAACAGTTCAAGTTAGGGGAACATTTATAAAAATATGTAGCATGAAACTACTCACCCGAAAACCAAATAATATAATCCTCGTATAGAGTATGAAAGTCCAACTAATGCCCTGAGCCAAGTACGAAGACTACATGTCACTACTAATTTAAAAATACTAAAGAGAATAATAAATTAAGTATCCCGCACTAAAACGCACTACCACAGCTCAACCTCACTCACCGTTACTCTTAAATAATACCTAAGTTCATGTTCTTCAAGGTCTAAAATTACCCAAGGCATGGGTTCAAATCGAAACTTAATTAAAAGTAACTTGAAGATAAAACGGAGTTTTAAACAAACTTTCCCAATCTATTCGCTAACATTGAAAATTACAAAACCCACTCCATGCTATTCGAAAAATTCCAAAACCATCCAGATAACAACTAATATATCCTAAGTTTGAAGCCCAATTGGTCTCACTTGATTTGCTTATCAAAATAATTATTTGCAATTAATTATATCTAAACAGGTTGTTTTCAGCAGCACTTTAAAAAAATTAATGGTTCTCTTTGTATTCACGAGCACTCAATGCAAGGCCAAAAATGTAGGAAGCTAGACTCGTAACCGGTTCTAATGACACTAATTTGATAATTTTTGGATTTATACCCAAAGAGAACGACACTCTCGAATTTACTGTTTTCAGCTAGTTTTCTGGACAGAATTGAACGCATCAGTTTATATGGATTTTGACTCCCAAAAAGTATGATAAACTTCAGATATGCAACCCAACTCGTAATTAATCTACTGTAAAAATTTCAGTTCAAAATTCATTCGTTTGATATGGTTTCTTGATTTTTAAAGTTTGTGATTCTGTGCAGAATTTTTGGACTAAGAATTGTACCCAATGTTTATACATGAATTAAACTACTCAGATTTCTTAACCGTATATATATACAAAATACATAAACCTACAACCTCTCCATCAATGAACTAAATAATTATAGAGCAAGGATAAAGAACAAAAACAAAGAGAAAAAGAAAGATAGAGACCTACCACACACCCAAAAGTTCTTCCTTGCATGCAGCCCCTTTTTTTTTTTTTTCTTTTTCTTTTCTCTTGACCCCTCTCTCCCCGTGGCGGTTGCTACTTGTAGGTGGGGAAGACAAAAGATGGTTCGGTGATGGTGGCGAACGATGACGGCTACTACGGAAGAGAAAGAAACATAATCTCATTAGAAAGAAGATAGTGTAAAGTTCAAATATTGGTTGTAGTAGAATCGTAAATCTATCCCACATCGTTCATAATCTAATTAGAAAAAAGATAGTGAAAAGTTTAAATATTGGTTGTAGTATAATCGTAAACTTATCCCACATCGTTTAAAAACAACGCATAATGTCTGAATATAAGGAGTGATTGAGATATCTAATAATTGCCGAGCTAAGTAGCGTTAGCTTATGACTTAAGCGAGGGCACCAAAGTGGTTGGATGATGGTAAAGTTGATAGTTGGCTTCAACGCTTGAACTTAGGTTGTGGCCAGCATAGTTGAACTCAGGCTAGACTAGTGAACCTGTAGGTTCCCTGGGAATTGCTTTAGTTTAAGTCATTGGACAACCACTCTTTTTTTTTTCTTTTATGTGTATTAAAATAAAAAATTAATATTGTGATGATCAAGGATGGTCTTTTATTTTTCATGTAAAAAATAAATAAATTTGTATTGTTATGATCATGCAAGGATCTTTAAAATTTGAAAATGTAAATATACTTTCGCACCCAGTGGATCAGTCCTTGGTGATGATTACAAAACATAAAATGATGATTTTTATCATGTCAATTAATTACATTTGGTGGGGTTGGAAACTAACCAAAAAAAACTCATTGTTTTTTCTTTTGAATATAATATTTTTTAAATTTGCATCAAAGATTTTACATTTTTTGTGTGTCTGGTGTAGAATGATCTAAAAACATCACCAACTTATTTTCACTTTTATTTTTAATGAATATGTTTTCATTTTTTTTATAACTTATTTGGTCCATATAGTCGCGTAGATTCTAAAACGCAAACTTTTTTTTTAAAAAAAAAATTCATCAAAAATGAACCAAAAAAAAAAAGAAAACCACAAGTTCACGGCCCAACCCGAATCCGTTCCCTAGTGGCCAGAGTCACCACACACAGTAGAATAATTTCCCTGAACTAAAATACACAGATGGTCTCAATACTCAATACACATCAGTATCCAAAACGTGGTAGTTCACCATTATAAACATGAGACCCAAACAAATAGTTTACAGTATGCGAAGTTCACACATGTTTCAGAAATAATTTGATTCCATTGATAATATAATAATTTTATCAAAACGGTTTAGTCCTGAAACAACAATTTAATTTTTCAACAGTTCAAGGTAGGAGAACATTTATAAAAATATGTAGCATGAAACTACTTACCTGAAAACCAAATAATATAATTCTCGAATAGAGTATAAAAGTCCAACTAATGCCCCGAGCCAAGTACGATGACTACATGTCACTACTAATTTAAAAATACTAAAGAGAATAATAAATTAAGTATCCCGCACTAAAACGCACTACCACAGCTCAACCTCACTCACCGTTACTCTTAAATAATACCTAAGTTCATGTTCTTCAAGGTCTAAAATTACCCAAGGCATGGGTTCAAATCGAAACTTAATTAAAAGTAACTTTAAGATAAAACGGAGTTTTAAACAAACTTTCCCAATCTATTCGCTAACATTGAAAATTACAAAACCCACTCCACGCTATTCGAAAAATTCCAAAACCATCCAGATAACAACTAATATATCCTAAGTTTGAAGCCCAATTGGTCTCACTTGATTTGCTTATCAAAATAATTATTTGCATTTAATTATATCTAAACAGGTTGTTTTCAGCAGCACTTTAAAAAAATTAATGGTTCTCTTAGTTTACACGAGCGCTCAATGCAAGGCCAAAAATGTAGGAAACTAGACTCGTAACCGGTTCTAATGACACTAATTTGATAATTTTTGGATTTATACCCAAAGAGAACGACACTCTCGAATTTACTGTTTTCAGCTAGTTTTCTGGACAGAATTGAACGCATCAGTTTATACGGATTTTGACTCCCAAAAATTATGATAAACTTCAGATATGCAACCCAACTCGTAATTAATCTACTGTAAAAATTTCAGTTCAAAATTCATTCGTTTGATATGGTTTCTTGATTTTTAAAGTTTGTGATTCTGTGCAGAATTTTTGGACTAAGAATTGTACCCAATGTTTATACATGAATTAAACTACTCAGATTTCTTAACCGTATATATATACAAAGTACATAAACCTACAACCTCTCCATCAATGAACTAAATAATTATAGAGTAAGGATAAAGAACAAAAACAAAGAGAAAAAAAAAAGATACGGACCTACCACACACCCAAAAGTTCTTCCTTGGATGCAACCCCCTTTTTTTTTTTTTCTTTTTCTTTTCTCTTGACCTCTCTCTCCCCGTGGCGGTTGCTACTTGTAGGTGGGGAAGACAAAAGACGGTTCGGTGATAGTGGCAGACGATGGCGGGTACTACGGAAGAGAAAGAAACATAATCTCATTAGAAAGAAGATAGTGTAAAGTTTAAATATTGATTGTAGTAGAATCGTAAATCTATCCCACATCGTTCATAATCTAATTAGGTTAAAGATAGTGAAAAGTTTAAATATTGGTTGTAGTATAATCGTAAACTTTTCCCACATCGTTTAAAAACAACGCATAATGTCTGAATATAAGGAGTGATTGAGATATCTAATAATTGCCGAGCTAAGTAGCGTTAGCTTATGACTTAAGCGAGGGCACCAAAGTGGTTGGATGATGGTAAAGTTGATAGTTGGCATCAACGCTTGAACTTAGGTTGTGGCCAGCATAGTTGAACTCTGACTAGACTAGTGAACCTGTAGGTTCCCTGGGAATTGCTTGAGTTTAAGTCATTGGATAACCACTTTTTTTTTTTACGTGTATTAAAATAAAAAATTAATATTGTGATGATCAAGGATGGTCTTTTATTTTTCATGTATAAAATAAATAAATTTGTATTGTTATGATCATGGATGGATCTTTAACATTTGGAAATCTAAATTTACTTCCGCACCCAGTGGATCAGTCCTTGGTGATGATTACAAAACATAAAATGATGATTTTTTCTATGTCAATGAATTACATTTGGTGGGGTTGGCAACTAACCAAAAAAAACTCATTGTTTTTTCCTTTGAATATAATATTTTTTAAATTTGCATCAAAGATTTTACATTTTTTGTGTGTCTGGTGTAGAATGATCTAAAAACATGACCAACTTATTTTCACTTTTATTTTTAATGAATATGTTTTCATTTTTTTTATAACTTATTTGGTCCATATAGTCGCGTAGATTCTAAAACACAAACTTTTTAAAAAAAAAAAAAATTCATCAAAAATGAACCAAAAAAAAAAAGAAAACCACAAGTTCACGGCCCAACCCGAATCTGTTCCCTAGTGGCCAGTGTCACCACACACAGTAGAATAATTTCCCTGGACTAAAATACACAGATGGTCTCAATACTCAATACACATCAGTATCGCAAAACGTGGTAGTTCACCATGATAAACATGAGACACAAACAAATAGTTTACAGTATGCGAAGTTCACACATGTTTCAGAAATAATTTGTTTCCATTGATAATATAATAATTTTATCAAAACGGTTTAGTCCTGAAACAACAATTTAATTTTCCAACAGTTCGAGGTAGGGGAACATTTATAAAAATATGTAGCATGAAACTACTCACCTGAAAACGAAATAATATAATCCTCGAATAGAGTATGAAAGTCCAACTAATGCCCTGAGCCAAGTACGAAGACTACATGTCACTACTAATTTAAAAATACTAAAGAGAATAATAAATTAAGTATCCCGCACTAAAACGCACTACCACAGCTCACCCTCACTCACCGTTACTCTTAAATAATACCTAAGTTCATGTTCTTCAAGGTCTAAAATTACCCAAGGCGTGGGTTCAAATCGAAACTTAATTAAAAGTAACTTTAAGATAAAACGGAGTTTTAAACAAACTTTCCCGATCTATTCGCGAACATTGAAAATTACAAAACCCACTCCACGCTATTCGAAAAATTCCAAAACCATCCAGATAACAACTATTATATCCTAAGTTTGAAGCCCAATTGGTCTCACTTGATTTGCCTATCAAAATAATTATTTGCAATTAATTCTATCTAAACAGGTTGTTTTCAGCAGCACTTTAAAAAAATTAATGGTTCTCGTAGTATACACGAGCGCTCAATGCAAGGCCAAAAATGTAGGAAACTAGACTTGTAACCGGTTCTAATGACACTAATTTGATGATTTTTGGATTTACACCCAAAGAGAACGACACTCTCGAATTTACTGTTTTCAGCTATTTTTCTGGACAGAATTGAACGCATCAGTTTATACGGATTTTGACTCCCAAAAATTATGATAAACTTCAGATATGCAACCCAACTCGTAATTAATCTACTGTAAAAATTTCAGTTCAAAATTCATTCGTTTGATATGGTTTCTTGATTTTTAAAGTTTGTGATTCTGTGCAGAATTTTTGGACTAAGAATTATACCCAATGTTTATACATGAATTAAACTACTCAGATTTCTTAACCGTATATATATATCTATCTATATACAAAGTACATAAACCTACAACCTCTCCATCAATGAACTAAATAATTATAGAGTAAGGATAAAGAACAAAACCAAAGAGAAAAAGAAAGATAGAGACCTACCACACACCCAAAAGTTCTTCCTTGCATGCAACCCCTTTTTCTTTTCTTTTTTTTCTTTTTCTTTTCTCTTGACCTCTCTCTCCCCGTGGCGGTTGCTACTTGTAGCTGGGGAAGACAAAAGACGGTTCGGTGATGGTGGCGGACGATGACGCCTACTACGGAAGTGAAAGAAACATAATCTCATTAGAAAGAAGATAGTGTAAAGTTTAAATATTGGTTGTAGTAGGATCGTAAATCTATCCCACATCGTTCATAATCTAATTAGGAAAAAGACAGTGAAAAGTTTAAATATTTGTTGTAGTATAATCGTAAACTTATCCCACATCGTTTAAAAACAACGCATAATATCTGAATATAAGGAGTGATTGAGATATCTAATAATTGCCGAGCTAAGTAGCGTTAGCTTATGACTTAAGCGTGGACACCAAAGTGGTTGGATGATGGTAAAGTTGATAGTTGGCATCAACGCTTGAACTTAGGTTGTGGCGAGCATAGTTGAACTCAGACTAGACTAGTGAACCTGTAGGTTCCCTGGGAATTGCTTGAGTTTAAGTCATTGGACAACCACTTTTTTTTTTTTTACGTGTATTAAAATAAAAAATTAATATTGTGATGATCAAGGATGGTCTTTTATTTTTCATGTATAAAATAAATAAATTTGTATTGTTATGATCACGGATGGATCTTTAAAATTTGAAAATATAAATTTACTTTCGCACCCAGTGGATCAGTCCTTGGTGATGATTACAAAACATAAAATGATGATTTTTTCTATGTCAATGAATTACATTTGGTGGGGTTGGCAACTAACCAAAAAAAACTCATTCTTTTTTCCTTTGAATATAATATTTTTTAAATTTGCATCAAAGATTTTACATTTTTTGTGTGTCTGGTGTAGAATGATCTAAAAACATCACCAACTTATTTTCACTTTTATTTTTAATGAATATGTTTTCATTTTTTTTTATAACTTATTTGGTCCATATAGTCGCGTAGATTCTAAAACGCAAACTTTTTTTTAAAAAAAAAAATTCATCAAAAATGAACCAAAAAAAAGAAGAAAACCACAAGTTCACGGCCCAACCCGAATCCGTTCCCTAGTGGCCAGAGTCACCACACACAGTAGAATAATTTCCCTGGACTAAAATACACAGAAGGTCTCAATACTCAATACACATCAGTATCGCAAAACGTGGTAGTTCACCATGATAAACATGAGACCCAAACAAATAGTTTACAGTATGCGAAGTTCACACATGTTTCAGAAATAATTTGATTCCATTGATAATATAATAATTTTATCAAAACGGTTTAGTCCTGAAACAACAATTTAATTTTCCAACAGTTCGAGGTAGGGGAACATTTATAAAAATATGTAGCATGAAACTACTCACCTGAAAACCAAATAATATAATCCTCGAATAGAGTATGAAAGTCCAACTAATGCCCTGAGCCAAGTACGAAGACTACATGTCACTACTAATATAAAAATACTAAAGAGAATAATAAATTAAGTATCCCGCACTAAAACGCACTACCACAGCTCACCCTCACTCACCGTTACTCTTAAATAATACCTAAGTTCATGTTCTTCAAGGTCTAAAATTACCCAAGGCATGGGTTCAAATCGAAACTTAATTAAAAGTAACTTTAAGATAAAACGGAAGTTTAAACAAACTTTCCCAATCTATTCGCGAACATTGAAAATTACAAAACCCACTCCACGCTGTTCGAAAAATTCCAAAACCATCCAGATAACAACTAGTATATCCTAAGTTTGAAGCCCAATTGGTCTCACTTGATTTGCTTATCAAAATAATTATTTGCAATTAATTATATCTAAACAGGTTGTTTTCAGCAGCACTTTAAAACAATTAATGGTTCTCTTAGTATACACGAGCGCTCAATGCAAGGCCAAAAATGTAGGAAACTAGACTCGTAACCGGTTCTCATGACACTAATTTGATAATTTTTGCATTTATACCCAAAGAGAACGACACTCTCGAATTTACTGTTTTCAGCTAGTTTTCTGGACAGAATTGAACGCATCAGTTTATATGGATTTTGACTCCCAAAAATTATGATAAACTCCAGATATGCAACCCAACTCGTCATTAATCTACTGTAAAAATTTCAGTTCAAAATTCATTCGTTTGATATGGTTTCTTGATTTTTAAAGTTTGTGATTCTGTGCAGAATTTTTGGACTAAGAATTATACCCAATGTTTATACATGAATTAAACTACTCAGATTTCTTAACCGTATATATATATCTATCTATATACAAAGTACATAAACCTACAACCTCTCCATCAATGAACTAAATAATTATAGAGTAAGGATAAAGAACAAAAACAAAGAGAAAAAGAAAGATAGAGACCTACCACACACCCAAAAGTTCTTCCTTGCATGCAACCCCTTTTTCTTTTTTCTTTTTTTTCTTTTCTCTTGACCTCTCTCTCCCCGTGGCGGTTGCTACTTGTAGGTGGGGAAGACAAAAGATGGTTCGGTGATGGAGGAGGACGATGACGGCTACTACGGAAGAGAAAGAAACATAATCTCATTAGAAAGAAGATAGCGTAAAGTTTAAATATTGGTTGTAGTAGAATCCTAAATCTATCCCACATCGTTCATAATCTAATTAGGAAAAAGATAGTGAAAAGTTTAAATATTGGTTGTAGTATAATCGTAAACTTATCCCACATCGTTTAAAAACAACGCATAATGTCTGAATATAAGGAGTGATTGAGATATCTAATAATTGCCGAGCTAAGTAGCGTTAGCTTATGACTTAAGCGAGGGCACCAAAGTGGTTGGATGATGGTAAAGTTGATAGTTGGCATCAACGCTTGAACTTAGGTTGTGGCCAGCATAGTTGAACTCAGACTAGACTAGTGAACCTGTAGGTTCCCTGGGAATTGCTTGAGTTTAAGTCATTGGACAACCACATTTTTTTTTTTTTAGGTGTATTAAAATAAAAAATTAATATTGTGATGATCAAGGATGGTCTTTTATTTTTCATGTATAAAATAAATAAATTTGTATTGTTATGACCATGGATGGATCTTTAAAATTTGAAAATCTAAATTTAGTTACGCACCCAGTGGATCAGTCCTTGGTGATGATTACAAAACATAAAATGATGATTTTTTCTATGTCAATGAATTACATTTGGTGGGGTTGGCAACTAACCAAAAAAAACTCATTGTTTTTTCCTTTGAATATAATATTTATTAAATTTGCATCAAATATTTTACATTTTTTGTTTGTCTGGTGTAGAATGATCTAAAAACTTCACCAACTTATTTTCACTTTTATTTTTAATGAATATGTTTTCATTTTTTTTATAACTTATTTGGTCCATATAGTCGCGTAGATTCTAAAACGCAAACTTTTTTTTAAAAAAAAAAAATTCATCAAAAATGAAGCAAAAAAAAAAAAGAAAACCACAAGTTCACGGCCCAACCCGAATCCGTTCCCCAGTGGCCAGAGCCACCACACACAGTAGAATAATTTCCCTGGACTAAAATACACAGATGGTCTCAATACTCAATACACATCAGTATCGTAAAATGTGGTAGTTCACCACGATAAACATGAGACCCAAACAAATAGTTTACAGTATGCGAAGTTCACACATGTTTCAGAAATAATTTGATTACATTGATAATATAATAATTTTATCAAAACGGTTTAGTCCTGAAACAACAATTTAATTTTCCAACAGTTCAAGGTAGGGGAACATTTATAAAAATATGTAGCATGAAACTACTCACCTGAAACCAAATAATATAATCCTCGAATAGAGTATGAAAGTCCAACTAATGCCCTGAGCCAAGTACGAAGACTACATGTCACTACTAATTTAAAAATACTAAAGAGAATAATAAATTACGTATCCCGCACTAAAACGCACTACCACAGCTCACCCTCACTCACCGTTACTCTTAAATAATACCTAAGTTCATGTTCTTCAATGTTTAAAATTACCCAAGGCATGGGTTCAAATCGAAACATAATTAAAAGTAACTTTAAGATAAAACGGAGTTTTAAACAAACTTTCCCAATCTATTCGCGAACATTGAAAATTACAAAACCCACTCCACGCTATTCGAAAAATTCCAAAACCATCCAGATAACAACTAATATATCCTAAGTTTGAAGCCCAATTGGTCTCACTTGATTTGCTTATAAAAATAATTATTTGCAATTAATTATATCTAAACAGGTTGTTTTCAGCAGCACTTTAAAAAAATTAATGGTTCTCTTAGTATACACGAGCGCTCAATGCAAGGCCAAAAATGTAGGAAACTAGACTCGTAACCGGTTCTAATGACACTAATTTGATAATTTTTGGATTTATACCCAAAGAGAACGACACTCTCGAATTTACTGTTTTCAGCTAGTTTTCGGGACAGAATTGAACGCATCAGTTTATATGGATTTTGACTCCCAAAAATTATGATAAAGTCCAGATATGCAACCCAACTCGTAATTAATCTATTGTAAAAATTTCAGTTCAAAATTCATTCGTTTGATATGGTTTCTTGATTTTTAAAGTTTGTGATTCTGTGCAGTATTTTTGGACTAAGAATTATACCCAATGTTTATACATGAATTAAACTACTCAGATTGCTTAACCGTATATATATATACATCTATCTATATACAAAGTACATAAACCTACAACCTCTCCATCAATGAACTAAATAATTATAGAGTAAGGATAAAGAACAAAAACAAAGAGAAAAAGAAAGATAGAGACCTACCACACACCCAAAAGTTCTTCCTTGCATGCAGCCCCTTTTTCTTTTTTTTTTCTTTTTCTTTTTTCTTGACCTCTCTCTCCTCGTGGCGGTTGCTACTTGTAGGTGGGGAAGACAAAAGATGGTTCGGTGATGGTGGCGGGCGATGACGGCTACTACGGAAGGGAAAGAAACATAATTTCATTAGAAAGAAGATACTGTAAAGTTTAAATATTGGTTGTAGTAGAATCGTAAATCTATCACACATCGTTCATAATCTAATTAGGAAAAAGATAGTGAAAAGTTTAAATATTGGTTGTAGTATAATCGTAAACTTATCCCACATCGTTTAAAAGCAACGCATAATGTCTGAATATAAGGAGTGATTGAGATATCTAATAATTGCCGAGCTAAGTAGCGTTAGCTTATGACTTAAGCGAGGGCACCAAAGTGGTTGGATGATGGTAAAGTTGATAGTTGGCATCAACGCTTGAACTTAGGTTGTGGCCAGCATAGTTGAACTCAGACTAGACTAGTGAACCTGTAGGTTCCATGGGAATTGCTTGAGTTTAAGTAATTGGACAACCACTTTTTTTTTTTTTTACGTGTATTAAAATAAAAAATTAATATTGTGATGATCAAGGATGGTCTTTTATTTTTCATGTATAAAATAAATAAATTTGTATTGTTATGATCATGGATGGATCTTTAAAATTTGAAAATCTAAATTTACTTTCGCACCCAGTGGATCAGTCCTTGGTGATGATTACAAAACATAAAATGATGATTTTTTCTATGTCAATGAATTACATTTGGTGGGGTTGGCAACTAAGCAAAAAAAACTCATTGTTTTTTCCTTTGAATATAATATTTTTTAAATTTGCATCAAAGATTTTACATTTTTTGTGTGTCTAGTGTAGAATGATCTAAAAACATGACCAACTTATTTTCACTTTTATTTTTAATGAATATGTTTTCATTTTTTTTATAACTTATTTGGTCCATATAGTCGCGTAGATTCTAAAACGCAAACTTATTTTCAAAAAAAAAAAATTCATCAAAAATGAACCAAAAAAAAAAAGAAAACCACAAGTTCACGGCCCAACCCGAATCCGTTCCCTAGTGGCCAGAGTCACCACACACAGTAGAATAATTTCCCTGGACTAAAATACATAGATGGTCTCAATACTCAATACACATCAGTATCGCAAAACGTGGTAGTTCACCATGATAACACATGAGACCCAAACAAATAGTTTACAGTATGCGAAGTTCACACATGTTTCAGAAATAATTTGATTCCGTTGATAATATAATAATTTTATCAAAACGGTTTAGTCCTAAAACAACAATTTAATTTTCCAACAGTTCAAGGTAGGGGAACATTTATAAAAATATGTAGCATGAAACTACTCACCTGAAACCAAATAATATAATCCTCGAATAGAGTATGAAAGTCCAACTAATGCCCTGAGCCATGTACGAAGACTACATGTCACTACTAATTTAAAAATACTAAAGAGAATAATAAATTAAGTATCCCGCACTAAAACGCACTACCACAGCTCACCCTCACTCACCGTTACTCTTAAATAATACCTAAGTTCATGTTCTTCAAGGTCTAAAATTACCCAAGGCATGGGTTCAAATCGAAACTTAATTAAAAGTAACTTTAAGATAAAACGGAGTTTTAAACAAACTTTCCAATCTATTCGCGAACATTGAAAATTACAAAACCCACTCCACGCTGTTCGAAAAATTCCAAAACCATCCAGATAACAACTAATATATCCTAAGTTTGAAGCCCAATTGGTCTCACTTGATTTGCTTATCAAAATAATTATTTGCAATTAATTATATCTAAACAGGTTGTTTTCAGCAGCACTTTAAAAAAATTAATGGTTCTCTTTGTATACACGAGCGCTCAATGCAAGGCCAAAAATGTAGGAAGCTAGACACGTAACCGGTTCTAATGACACTAATTTGATAATTTTTGGATTTATACCCAAAGAGAACGACACTCTCGAATTTACTGTTTTCAGCTAGTTTTCTGGACAGAATTGAACGCATCAGTTTACAGGGATTTTGACTCCCACAAATTATGATAAACTTCAGATATGCAACCCAACTCGTAATTAATCTACTGTAAAAATTTCAGTTCAAAATTCATTCGTTTGATATGGTTTCTTGATTTTTAAAATTTGTGATTCTGTGCAGAATTTTTGGACTAAAAATTGTACCCAATGTTTATACATGAATTAAACTACTCATATTTCTTAACCGTATATATATATCTATATACATGTACATAAACCTACGACCTCTCCATCAATGAACGAAATAATTATAGAGTAAGGATAAAGAACAAAAACAAAGAGAAAAAAAAAGATAGAGACCAACCACGCACCCAAAAGTTCTTCCTTGGATGCAACCCCTTTTTTTTTTTTTTTCTTTTTCGTTTCTCTTGACGTCTCTCTCCCCGTGGCGGTTGCTATTTGTAGGTGGGGAAGACAAAAGACGGTTCGGTGATGGTGGCGGACGATGGCGGCTACTACGGAAGAGAAAGAAACATAATCTCATTAGAAAGAAGATAGTGTAAAGTTTAAATATTGGTTGTAGTAGAATCGTAAATATATCCCACATCGTTCATAATCTAATTAGAAAAAAGATAGTGAAAAGTTTAAATATTGGTTGTTGTATAAACGTAAACTTATCCCACATCGTTTAAAAACAACGCATAATGTCTGAATATGAGGAGTGATTGAGATATCTAATAATTGCCGAGCTAAATAGCGTTAGCTTATGACAAAAGCGAGGGCACCAAAGTGGTTGGATGATGGTAATGTTGATAGTTGGCTTCAACGCTTGAACTGAGGTTGTGGCCAGCATAGTTGAACTCAGACTAGACTAGTGAACCTGTAGGTTCCCTGGGAATTGCTTTAGTTTAAGTCATTGGACAACCACTTTTTTTTTTTTTACGTGTATTAAAATAAAAAATTAATATTGTGATGATCAACGATGGTCTTTTATTTTTCGTGTATAAAATAAGTAAATTTGTATTGTTATGATCATGGATGGATCTTTAAAATTTGAAAATCTAAATATACTTTCGCACCCAGTGGATCAGTCCTTGGTGATGATTACAAAACATAAAATGATGATTTTTTCTATGTCAATGAATTACATTTGGTGGGGTTGGCAACTAACCAAAAAAAACTCATTGTTTTTTCTTTTGAATATAATATTTTTTAAATTTACATCAAAGATTTTACATTTTTTGTGTGTCTGGTGTAGAATGATCTAAAAACATCGCCAACTTATTTTCACTTTTATTTTTAATGAATATGTTTTCATTTTTTTATAACTTATTTGGTCCATATAGTCCCGTAGATTCTAAAACGCAAACTTTTTTTTTTTTAAAAAAAATTCATCAAAAATGAACCAAAAAAAAAAAAGAAAACCACAAGTTCACGGCCCAACCCGAATCCGTTCCCTAGTGGCCAGAGTCACCACACACAGTAGAATAATTTCCTTGGATTAAAATACACAGATGGTCTCAATGCTCAATACACATCAGTATCGCAAAACGTGGTAGTTCACCATTATAAACATGAGACCCAAACAAATAGTTTACAGTATGCGAAGTTCACACATGTTTCAGAAATAATTTGATGCCATTGATAATATAATGACTTTATCAAAACGATTTAGTCCTGAAACAACAATTTAATTTTCCAACAGTTCAAGGTAGGGGAACATTTATAAAAATATGTGGCATGAAACTACTTACCTAAAAACCAAATAATATAATCCTCGAATAGAGTATGAAAGTCCAACTAATGCCCTGAGCCAAGTACGAAGACTACATGTCGCTACTAATTTAAAAATACTAAAGAGAATAATAAATTAAGTATCCCGCACTAAAACGCACTACCACAGCTCACCCTCACTCACCGTTACTCTTAAATAATACCTAAGTTCATGTTCTTCAAGGTCTAAAATTTCCCAAGCCAAGGGTTCAAATCGAAACTTAATTAACAGTAACTTTAAGATAAAACGGAGTTTTAAACAAACTTTCCCAATCTATTCGCGAACATTGAAAATTACAAAACCCACTCCACGCTATTCGAAAAATTCCAAAACCATCCAGATAACAACGTTTATATCCTAAGTTTGAACCCAATTGGTCTCACTTGATTTGCTTATCAAAATAATTATTTGCAATTAATTATATCTAAACAGGTTGTTTTCAGCAGCACTTTAAAAAAATTAATGGTTCTCTTAGTATACACGAGCACTCAATGCAAGGCCAAAAATGTAGGAGACTAGACTCGTAACCAGTTCTAATGACACTAATTTGATAATTTTTGGATTTATACCCAAAGAGAATGACACTCTCGAATTTACTGTTTTCAGCTAGTTTTCTGGACAGAATTGAACGCATCAGTTTATATGGATTTTGACTCCCAAAAATTATGATAAACTCCAGATATGCAACCCAACTCGTAATTAATCTACTGTAAAAATTTCAGTTCAAAATTCATTCGTTTGATATGGTTTCTTGATTTTTAAAGTTTGTGATTCTGTGCAGAATTTTTGGACTAAGAATTATACCCAATGTTTATACATGAATTAAACTACTCAGATTTCTTAACCGTATATATATATCTATCTATATACAAAGTACATAAACCTACAACCTCTCCATCAATGAACTAAATAATTATAGAGTAAGGATAAAGAACAAAAACAAAGAGAAAAAGAAAGATAGAGACCTACCACACTCCCAAAAGTTCTTCCTTGCATGCAACCCCTTTTTCTTTTTTTTTTTCTTTTTCTTTTCTCTTCACCGCTCTCTCCCCGTGGCGGTTGCTACTTGTAGGTGGGGAAGACAAAAGATGGTTCGGTGATGGTGGCGGACGATGACGGCTACTACGGAAGAGAAAGAAACATAATCTCATTAGAAAGAAGATAGTGTAAAGTTTAAATATTGGTTGTAGTAGAATCGTAAATCTATCACACATCGTTCATAATCTAATTAGGAAAAAGATAGTGAAAAGTTTAAATATTGGTTGTAGTATAATCGTAAACTTATCCCACATCGTTTAAAAACAACGCATAATGTCTGAATATAAGGAGTGATTGAGATATCTAATAATTGCCGAGCTAAGTAGCGTTAGCTTATGACTTAAGCGAGGGCACCAAAGTGGTTGGATGATGGTAAAGTTGATAGTTGGCATCAACGGTTGAACTTAGGTTGTGGCCAGCATAGTTGAACTCAGACTAGACTAGTGAACCTGTAGGTTCCCTGGGAATTGCTTGAGTTTAAGTCATTGGACAACAACTTTTTTTTTTTACGTGTATTAAAATAACAAATTAATGTTGTGATAATCAAGGATGGTCTTTTATTTTTCATGTATAAAATAAATAAATTTGTATTGTTATGATCATGGCTGGATCTTTAAAATTTGAAAATCTAAATTTACTTTCGCACCCAGTGGATCAGTCCTTGGTGATGATTACAAAACATAAAATGATGATTTTTTCTATGTCAATGAATTACATTTGGTGGGGTTGGCAACTAACCAAAAAAAACTCATTGTTTTTTCCTTTGAATATAATATTTTTTAAATTTGCATCAAAGATTTTACATTTTTTGTGTGTCTGGTGTAGAATGATCTAAAAACATCACCAACTTATTTTCACTTTTCTTTTTAATGAATATGTTTTCATTTTTTTTATAACTTATTTGGTCCATATAGTCGCGTAGATTCTAAAACGCAAACTTTTTTTTTAAAAAAAAAATTCATCAAAAATGAACCCAAAAAAAAAAAGAAAACCACAAGTTCACGGCCCAACCCGAATCCGTTCCCTAGTGGCCAGAGTCACCACACGCATTAGAATAATTTCCCTAGACTAAAATACACAGATGGTCTCAATACTCAATACACATCAGTATCGCAAAACGTGGTAGTTCACCATGATAAACATGAGACCCAAACAAATAGTTTACAGTATGCGAAGTTCACACATGTTTCAGAAATAATTTGATTCCATTGATAATATAATAATTTTATCAAAACGGTTTAGTCCTGAAACAACAATTTAATTTTCCAACAGTTCGAGGTAGGGGAACATTTATAAAAATATGTAGCATGAAACTACTCACCTGAAAACCAAATAATATAATCCTCGAATAGAGTATGAAAGTCCAACTAATGCCCTGAGCCAAGTACGAAGACTACATGTCACTACTAATTTAAAAATACTAAAGAGAATAATAAATTAAGTATCCCGCACTAAAACGCACTACCACAGCTCACCCTCACTCACCGTTACTCTTAAATAATACCTAAGTTCATGTTCTTCAAGGTCTAAAATTATCCAAGGCATGGGTTCAAATCGATACTTAATTAAAAGTAACTTTAAGATAAAACGGAGTTTTAGACAAACTTTCCCAATCTATTCGCGAACATTGAAAATTACAAAACCCACTCCACGCTATTCGAAAAATTCCAAAACCATCCAGATAACAACTAGTATATCCTAAGTTTGAAGCCCAATTGGTCTCACTTGATTTGCTTATCAAAATAATTATTTGCAATTAATTATATCTAAACAGGTTGTTTTCAGCAGCACTTTAAAAAAATTAATGGTTCTCTTAGTATACACGAGCGCTCAATGCAAGGCCAAAAATGTAGGAAACTAGACTCGTAACCGGTTCTAATGACACTAATTTGATAATTTTTGGATTTATACCCAAAGAGAACGACACTCTCGAATTTACTGTTTTCAGCTAGTTTTCTGGACAGAATTGAACGCATCAGTTTATATGGATTTTGACTCCCAAAAATTATGATAAACTTCAGATATGCAACCCAACTCGTAATTAATATACTGTAAAAATTTCAGTTCAAAATTCATTCGTTTGATATGGTTTCTTGATTTTTAAAGTTTGTGATTCTGTGCAGAATTTTTGGACTAAGAATTATACCCAATGTTTATACATGAATTAAACTACTCAGATTTCTTAACCGTATATATATCTATCTATATACAAAGTACATAAACCTACAACCTCTCCATCAATGAACTAAATAATTATAGAGTAAGGATAAAGAACAAAAACAAAGAGAAAAAGAAAGATAGAGACCTACCACACACCCAAAAGTTCTTCCTTGCATGCAACCCCTTTTTCTTTTCTTTTTTTCTTTTTCTTTTCTCTTGACCTCTCTCTCCCCGTGGCAGTTGCTACTTGTAGGTGGGGAAGACAAAAGATGGTTCGGTGTGGTGGCGGACGATGACGGCTACTACGGAAGAGAAAGAAACATAATCTCATTAGAAAGAAGATAGTGTAAAGTTTAAATATTGGTTGTAGTAGAATCGTAAATCTATCCCACATCGTTCATAATCTAATTAGGAAAAAGATAGTGAAAAGTTTAAATATTGGTTGTAGTATAATCATAAACTTATCCCACATCGTTTAAAAACAACGCATAATGTCTGAATATAAGGAGTGATTGAGATATCTAATAATTGTCGAGCTAAGTAGCGTTAGCTTATGACTTAAGCGAGGGCACCAAAGTGGTTGGATGATGGTAAAGTTGATAGTTGGCATCAACGCTTGAACTTAGGTTGTGGCCAGCATAGTTGAACTCAGACTAGACTAGTGAACCTGTAGGTTCCCTGGGAATTGCTTGAGTTTAAGTCATTGGACAACCACTTTTTTTTTTTTTTTACGTGTATTAAAATAAAAAATTAATATTGTGATGATCAAGGATGGTCTTTTATTTTTCATGTATAAAATAAATAAATTTGTATTGTTATGATCATGGATGGATCTTTAAAATTTGAAAATCTAAATTTACTTTCGCACCCAGTGGATCAGTCCTTGGTGATGATTACAAAACATAAAATGATGATTTTTTCTATGTCAATGAATTACATTTGGTGGGGTTGGCAACTAACCAAGAAAAACTTATTGTTTTTTCCTTTGAATATAATATTTTATAAATTTGCGTCAAAGATTTTACATTATTTGTGTGTCTGGTGTAGAATGATCAAAAAACATCACCAACTTATTTTCACTTTTATTTTTAATGAATATGTTTTCATTTTTTTTATAACTTATTTGGTCCATATAGTCGCGTAGATTCTAAAACGCAAACTTTTTAAAAAAAAAAAAATTCATCAAAAATGAACCAAAAAAAAAAAAGAAAACCACAAGTTCACGGCCCAACCCGAATCCGTTCCCTAGTGGCCAGAGTCACCACAGACAGTAGAATAATTTCCCTGGACTAAAATACACAGATGGCCTCAATACTCAATACACATCAGTATCGCAAAACGTGGTAGTTCACCATGATAAACATGAGACCCAAACAAATAGTTTACAGTATGCGAAGTTCACACATGTTTCAAAAATAATTTATTCCATTGATAATATAATAATTTTATCAAAACGGTTTAGTCCTGAAACAACAATTTAATTTTCCAACAGTTCGAGGTAGGGGAACATTTATAAAAATATGTAGCATGAAACTACTCACCTAAAAACCAAATAATATAATCCTCGAATAGAGTATGAAAGTCCAACTAATGCCCTGAGCCAAGAACGAAGACTACATGTCACTACTAATTTAAAAATACTAAAGAGAATAATAAATTAAGTATCCCGCAATAAAACGCACTACCACAGCTCACCCTCACTCACCGTTACTCTTAAATAATACCTAAGTTCATGTTCTTCAAGGTCTAAAATTACCCAAGGCATGGGTTCAAATCGAGACTTAATTAAAAGTAACTTTAAGATAAAACGGAGTTTTAAACAAACTTTCCCAATCTATTCGCGAACATTGAAAATTACAAAACCCACTCCACGCTATTCGAAAAATTCCAAAACCATCCAGATAACAACTAATATATCCTAAGTTTGAAGCCCAATTGGTCTCACTTGATTTGCTTATCAAAATAATTATTTGCAATTAATTATATCTAAACAGGTTGTTTTCAGCAGCACTTTAAAAAAATTAATGGTTCTCTTAGTATACACGAGCGCTCAATGCAAGGCCAAAAATGTAGGAAACTAGACTCGTAACCGGTTCTAATGACACTAATTTGATAATTTTTGGATTTATACCCAAAGAGAACGACACTCTCGAATTTACTGTTTTCAGCTAGTTTTCTGGACAGAATTGAACGCATCAGTTTATATGGATTTTGAATCCCAAAAATTATGATAAACTCCAGATATGCAACCCAACTCGTAATTAATCTACTGTAAAAATTTCAGTTCAAAATTCATTCGTTTGATATGGTTTCTTGATTTTTAAAGTTTGTGATTCTGTGCAGAATTTTTGGACTAAGAATTATACCCAATGTTTATACATGAATTAAACTACTCAGATTTCTTAACCGTATATATATATCTATCTATATACAAAGTACATAAACCTACAACCTCTCCATCAATGAACTAAATAATTATAGAGTAAGGATAAAGAACAAAAACAAAGAGAAAAAGAAAGATAGAGACCTACCACACACCCAAAAGTTCTTCCTTGCATGCAACCCCTTTTTCTTTTTTTTTTTCTTTTTCCTTTCTCTTCACCTGACTCTCCCCGTGGCGGTTGCTACTTGCAGGTGGGGAAGACAAAAGATGGTTCAGTGATGGTGGCGGACGATGACGGCTACTACGGAAGAGAAAGAAACATAATCTCATTAGAAAGAAGATAGTGTAAAGTTTAAATATTGGTTGTAGTAGAATCGTAAATCTATCCCACATCGTTCATAATCTAATTAGGAAAAAGATAGTGAAAAGTTTAAATATTGGTTGTAGTATAATCGTAGACTTATCCCACATCGTTTAAAAACAACGCATAATGTCTGAATATAAGGAGTGATTGAGATATCTAATAGTTGCCGAGCTAAGTAGCGTTAGCTTATGACTTAAGCGAGGGCACCAAAGTGGTTGGATGATGGTAAAGTTGATAGTTGGCATCAACGCTTGAACTTAGGTTGTGGCCAGCATAGTTGACCTCAGACTAGACTAGTGAACCTGTAGGTTCCCTGGGAATTGCTTGAGTTTAAGTCATTGGACAACCACTTTTTTTTTTTACGTGTATTAAAATAAAAAATTAATATTGTGATGATCAAGGATGGTCTTTTATTTTTCATGTATAAAATAAATAAATTTGTATTGTTATGATCATGGATGGATCTTTAAAATTTGAAAATCTAAATTTACTGTCGCAACCAGTGGATCAGTCCTTGGTGATGATTACAAAACATAAAATGATGATTTTTTCTATGTCAATGAATTACATTTGGTGGGGTTGGCAACTAACCAAAAAAAACTCATTGTTTTTTCCTTTGAATATAATATTTTTTAAATTTGCATCAAAGATTTTACATTTTTTGTGTGTCTGGTGTAGAATGATCTAAAAACATCACCAACTTATTTTCACTTTTTTTTTTAATGAATATGTTTTCATTTTTTTTATAACTTATTTGGTCCATATAGTCGCGTAGATTCTAAAACGCAAACTTTTTTTTAAAAAAAAAATTCATCAAAATGAACCAAAAAAAAAATGAAAACCACAAGTTCACGACCCAACCCAAATCCGTTCCCTATTGGCCAGAGTCACCACACACAGTAGAATAATTTCCCTGGACTAAAATACACAGATGGTCTCAATACTCAATACACATCAGTATCGCAAAACGTGGTAGTTCACCATGATAAACATGAGACCCAAACAAATAGTTTACAGTATGCGAAGTTCACACATGTTTCAGAAATAATTTGATTCCATTGATAATATAATAATTTTATCAAAACGGTTTAGTCCTGGAAGAACAATTTAATTTTCCAACAGTTCGAGGTAGGGGAACATTTATAAAAATATGTAGCATGAAACTACTCACCTGAAAACCAAATAATATAATCCTCGAATAGAGTATGAAAGTCGAACTAATGCCCTGAGCCAAGTACGAAGACTACATGTCACTACTAATTTAAAAATACTAAAGAGAATAATAAATTAAGTATCCCGCACTAAAACGCACTACCACAGCTCACCCTCACTCACCGTTACTCTTAAATAATACCTAAGTTCATGTTCTTCAAGGTCTAAAATTACCCAAGGCATGGGTTCAAATCGAAACTTAATTAAAAGTAACTTCAAGATAAAACGGAGTTTTAAACAAACTTTCCCAATCTATTCACGAACATTGAAAATTACAAAACCCACTCCACGCTATTCGAAAAATTCCAAAACCATCCAGATAACAACTAATATATCCTAAGTTTGAACCCAATTGGTCTCACTTGATTTGCTTATCAAAATAATTATTTGCAATTAATTATATCTAAACATGTTGTTTTCAGCAGCACTTTAAAAAAATTAATGGTTCTCTTAGTATACACGAGCGCTCAATGCAAGGCCAAAAATGTAGGAAACTAGACTCGTAACCGGTTCTAATGACACTAATTTGATAATTTTGGGATTTATACCCAAAGAGAACGACACTCTCGAATTTACTGTTTTCAGCTAGTTTTCTGGACAGAATTGAACGCATCAGTTTATATGGATTTTGACTCCCAAAAATTATGATAAACTCCAGATATGCAACCCAACTAGTAATTAATCTAGTGTAAAAATTTCAGTTCAAAATTCATTCGTTTGATATGGTTTCTTGATTTTTAAAGTTTGTGATTCTGTGCAGAATTTTTGGACTAAGAATTATACCCAATGTTTATACATGAATTAAACTACTCAGATTTCTTAACCGTATATATATATCTATCTATATACAAAGTACATAAACCTACAAACTCTCCATCAATGAACTAAATAATTATAGAGTAAGGATAAAGAACAAAAACAAAGAGAAAAAGAGAGATAGAGACCTACCACACACCCAAAAGTTCTTCCTTGCATGCAACCCCTTTTTCTTTTTTTTTTTTCTTTTTCTTTTCTCTTGACCTCTCTCTCCCCGTGGCGGTTGCTACTTGTAGGTGGGGAAGACAAAAGATGGTTCGGTGATGGTGGCGGACGATGACGGCTACTACGGAAGAGAAAGAAACATAATCTCATTAGAAAGAAGATAGTGTAAAGTTTAAATATTGGTTGTAGTAGAATCGTAAATCTATCCCACATCGTTCATAATCTAATTAGAAAAAAAGATATTGTAAAGTTTAAATATTGGTTGTAGTATAATCGTAAACTTGTCCCACATCGTTTAAAAACAACGCATAATGTCTGAATATAAGGAGTGATTGAGATATGTAATAATTGCCGAGCTAAGTAGCGTTAGCTTATGACTTAAGCGAGGGCACCAAAGTGGTTGGATGATGGTAAAGTTGATAGTTGGCTCCAACGCTTGAACTTAGGTTGTGGCCCGCATAGTTGAACTCAGACTACACTAGTGAACCTGTAGGTTCCCTGGGAATTGCTTGAGTTTAAGTCATTGGACAACCACTTTTTTTTTTTTTACGTGTATTAAAATAACAAATTAATGTTGTGATAATCAAGGATGGTCTTTTATTTTTTCATGTATAAAATAAATAAATTTGTATTGTTATGATCATGGATGGATCTTTAAAATTTGAAAATCTAAATTTGCTTTCGCACCCAGTGGATCAGTCATTGGTGATGATTACAAAACATAAAATGATGATTTTTTCTTTGTCAATGAATTACATTTGGTGGGGTTGGCAACTAACCAAAAAAAACTCATTGTTTTTTTCCTTTGAATATAATATTTTTTAAATTTGCATCAAAGATTTTACATTTTTTGTGTGTCTGGTGTAGAATGATCTAAAAACATCACCAACTTATTTTCACTTTTATTTTTAATGAATATGTTTTCATTTTTTTTTATAACTTATTTGGTCCATATAGTCGCGTAGATTCTAAAACGCAAACTTTTTTTTAAAAAAAAAAACTCATCAAAAATGAACCAAAAAAAAAAAGAAAACCACAAGTTCACGGCCCAACCCGAATCCGTTCCCTAGTGGCCAGAGTCACCACACGCAGTAGAATAATTTCCCTGGACTAAAATACACAGATGGTCTCAATACTCAATACACATCAGTATCGCAAAACGTGGTAGTTCACCATGATAAACATGAGACCCAAACAAATAGTTTCCAGTATGCGAAGTTCACACATGTTTCAGAAATAATTTGATTCCATTGATAATATAATAATTTTATCAAAACGGTTTAGTCCTGAAACAACAATTTAATTTTCCAACAGTTCGAGGTAGGGGAACATTTATAAAAATATGTAGCATGAAACTACTCACCTGAAAACCAAATAATATAATCCTCGAATAGAGTATGAAAGTCCAACTAATGCCCAGAGCCAAGTACGAAGACTACATGTCACTACTAATTTAAAAATACTAAAGAGAATAATAAATTAAGTATCCCGCACTAAAACGCACTACCACAGCTCACCCTCACTCACCGTTACTCTTAAATAATACCTAAGTTCATGTTCTTCAAGGTCTAAAATTACCCAAGGCATGGGTTCAAATCGAAACTTAATTAAAAGTAACTTTAAGATAAAACGGAGTTTTAAACAAACTTTCCCAATCTATTCGCGAACATTGAAAATTACAAAACCCACCCCACGCTATTCGAAAAATTCCAAAACCATCCAGATAACAACTAGTATATCCTAAGTTTGAAGCCCAATTGGTCTCACTTGATTTGTTATCAAAATAATTATTTGCAATTAATTATATCTAAACAGGTTGTTTTCAGCAGCACTTTAAAAAAATTAATGGTTCTCTTAGTATACACGAGCGCTCAATGCAAGGCCAAAAATGTAGGAAACTAGACTCGTAACCGGTTCTAATGACACTAATTTGATAATTTTTGGATTCATACCCAAAGAGAACGACACTCTCGAATTTACTGTTTTCAGCTAGTTTTCTGGACAGAATTGAACGCATAAGTTTATATGGATTTTGACTCCCAAAAATTATGATAAACTCCAGATATGCAACCCAACTCGTAATTAATCTACTGTAAAAATTTCAGTTCAAAATTCATTCGTTTGATATGATTTCTTGATTTTTAAAGTTTGTGATTCTGTGCAGAATTTTTGGACTGAGAATTATACCCAATGTTCATACATGAATTAAACTACCCAGATTTCTTAACCGTATATATATATCTATCTATCTACAAAGTACATAAACCTACAACCTCTCCATCAATGAACTAAATAATTATAGAGTAAGGAGAAAGAACAAAAACAAAGAGAAAAAGAAAGATAGAGACCTACCACACACCCAAAAGTTCTTCCTTGCATGCAACCCCTTTTTCTTTTTTTCTTTTCTTTTTCTTTTCTCTTGACCTCTCTCTCCGCGTGGCCGTTGCTACTTGTAGGTGGGGAAGACAAAAGATGGTTCGGTGATCGTGGCGGACGATGACGGCTACTACGGAAGAGAAAGAAACATAATCTCATTAGAAAGAAGATAGTGTAAAGTTTAAATATTGGTTGTAGTAGAATCGTAAATCTATCCCACATCGTTCATAATCTAATTAGGAAAAAGATAGTGAAAAGTTTAAATATTGGTTGTAGTATAATCGTAAACTTATCCCACATCGTTTAAAAACAACGCATAATGTCTGAATATAAGGAGTGATTGAGATATCTAATAATTGCCGAGCTAAGTAGCGTTAGCTTATGACTTAAGCGAGGGCACCAAAGTGGTTGGATGATGGTAAAGTTGATAGTTGGCATCAACGGTTGAACTTAGGTTGTGGCCAGCATAGTTGAACTCAGACTAGACTAGTGAACCTGTAGGTTCCCTAGGAATTGCTTGAGTTTAAGTCATTGGACAACCACTTTTTTTTTTTTTTACGTGTATTAAAATAAAAAATTAATATTGTGATGATCAAGGATGGTCTTTTATTTTTCATGTATAAAATAAATAAATTTGTATTGTTATGATCATGGATGGATCTTTAAAATTTGAAAATCTAAATTTACTTTCGCAACCAGTGGATCAGTCCTTGGTGATGATTACAAAACATAAAATGATGATTTTTTCTATGTCAATGAATTACATTTGGTGGGGTTGGCAACTAACCAAAAAAAACTCATTGTTTTTTCCTTTGAATATAATATTTTTTAAATTTGCATCAAAGATTTTACATTTTTTGTGTGTCTGGTGTAGAATGATCTAAAAAACATCACCAACTTTTTCACTTTTATTTTTAATGAATATGTTTTCATTTTTTTATAACTTATTTGGTCCATATAGTCGCGTAGATTCCAAAACGCAAACTTTTTTTTTAAAAAAAAAAATTCATCAAAAATGAACCAAAAAAAAAAAAGAAAACCACAAGTTCACGGCCCAACCCAAATCCGTTCCCTATTGGCCAGAGTCACCACACACAGTAGAATAATTTCCCTGGACTAAAATACACAGATGGTCTCAATACTCAATACACATCAGTATCGCAAAACGTGGTAGTTCACCATGATAAACATGAGACCCAAACAAATAGTTTACAGTATGCGAAGTTCACACATGTTTCAGAAATAATTTGATTCCATTGATAATATAATAATTTTATCAAACGGTTTAGTCCTGAAAGAACAATTTAATTTTCCAACAGTTCGAGGTAGGGGAACATTTATAAAAATATGTAGCATGAAACTACTCACCTGAAAACCAAATAATATAATCCTCGAATGGAGTATGAAAGTCCAACTAATGCCCTGAGCCAAGTACGAAGACTACATGTCACTACTAATTTAAAAATACTAAAGAGAATAATAAATTAAGTATCCCGCACTAAAACGCACTACCACAGCTCACCCTCACTCACCGTTACTCTTAAATAATACCTAAGTTCATGTTCTTCAAGGTCTAAAATTACCCAAGGCATGGGTTCAAATCGAAACTTAATTAAAAGTAACTTTAAGATAAAACGGAGTTTTAAACAAACTTTCCCAATCTATTCGCGAACATTGAAAATTACAAAAACCACTCCACGCTATTCGAAAAATTCAAAAACCATCCAGATAACAACTAATATATCCTAAGTTTGAAGCCCAATTGGTCTCACTTGATTTGCTTATCAAAATAATTATTTGCAATTAATTATATCTAAACAGGTTGTTTTCAGCAGCACTTAAAAAAATTAATGGTTCTCTTAGTATACACGAGCACTCGTTGCAAGGCCAAAAATGTAGGAAAACTAGACTCGTAACCGGTTCTAATGACACTAATTTGATAATTTTGGGATTTATACCCAAAGAGAACGACACTCTCGAATTTACTGTTTTCAGCTAGTTTTCTGGACAGAATTGAACGCATCAGTTTATATGGATTTTGACTCCAAAAAATTATGATAAACTCCAGATATGCAACCCAACTCGTAATTAATCTACTGTAAAAATTTCAGTTCAAAATTCATTCGTTTGATATGGTTTCTTGATTTTTAAAGTCTGTGATTCTGTGCAGAATTTTGAGACTAAGAATTATACCCAATGTTTATACATGAATTAAACTACTCAGATTTCTTAACCGTATATATATCTATCTATATACAAAGTAAATAAACCTACAACCTCTCCATCAATGAACTAAATAATTATAGAGTAAGGATAAAGAACAAAAACAAAGAGAAAAAGAAAGATAGAGACCTACCACACACCCAAAAGTTCTTCCTTGCATGCAACCCCTTTTTCTTTTTTTTTTTTCTTTTTCTTTTCTCTTGACCTCTCT
>JAXFYN010000709.1:0-69293 GCA_036172215.1 Camellia granthamiana
ATATTACTAATACTCTAATTACTGTACTATAATATGACAAAAAAGCTCTGGACAGAGCTTATGCAGATCCTAAAACTCACTGAAAAGGGCCTAAAATAAGGCTTGGAAGCATGCAAATAAGGACTCCTTTGATATGCTATGAAGAGGGCTATTCTACACATGCAAGATGGACACCCAAAATGGCAAAATGGGCTCTGGAAAGAGCCTATGCAGGACCTAAAACCCACTAAAAAAGGCCTGAAGCAAGGCTTGGAAGCATGCAAATAAAGGCTCCTTTGATAGGCCAAATGTGCTAGTAAACAAGACAAGGGGTGAGAGGGTCACCCCTCTCTAATTTTGGTGCTTAAAATAGCATGCTAGCCACTAAAAATTCACTGGATTTCAGTGGCTAAGAGACCAAACAAAGATCAATGCAAAGGCCCTAAGGCATGGCTCAAAATAAGATGAAATGAAACATGCAAGGGGGTAGATGACCCCCAACAGAAAAATGGTCTTAAACAAACATGTTAAGGACCTCAAAACAAGACTTTTTTCAGTTTATTTCAAAGCCCAAATATGCTTGCAAGTATGGCTAAAAGATGGAGCAAAATAAAGCTTAAAAAGGGAGAATGAGTGTTACCCTTGAAGCTCAAGAAGACCAGCAACCTCTGGACCAAAACTCAACCTTTTACCTCTAAAAATGGCCTCCAAGAAGCTTAGACCAATGGTGGAAGGGTTAGGCTATGGAGTTATATGCAAAAGGGTCAAGAACTTCACACTTTAGGGCTCAAAGAGAGAGATACAAAGAGAGATATATAATTTTCCTTCCAACAAAATCTCAACCCTCTACGAGGAAGGAGAGGCCTCCCTTTATAGACAAACAAGTCTAAAGCTTCTCAAAGAAGCTTCAAACCAAGGGCAAACATCCTCCATACACGTATATGGAGGATCCAGTCTATGCCCACCAGCTGGCATAGCTGGAATCAACTCACAGAGACAAAACTGAGGGAGGCAGGCCGACCAGTTCAGGGGGTTGGCCGACCACTTACCTTGGTCGGCCGACCAAGTCAAAAGGGTCAGGTGGTAGGCCAGCTACTTTTTGTGGTCGGCCGGAAAGAAAGGTGGTCGGAGGGTGGTCTCCAAGGCCAAAAAGTGGCCAGTTAGTGTCCAAAATGAAGCCCCAGAAGTTAGCTTTCCAATGGCACCAACCTTGCATCAAAATTCCAACTGTGAAAAAAGTTATGCATGTTTTGGTAAAGCCGCGCAGATTCGGTCCAACCGGATTGATGCCCTACTTCAACCAACCATATCTCCCCCATCCGAATTTGGCTTTAGGAGATTCTTGAGTGCAAAATGAAGCCCCAGAAGTAAGATTTCCAACGGTGGTGGCCTCATAGCTAAAATCCAAGTGTATAGACAGAGAGGCGTGATTTAGCGAGGACCGCTCGGCTCTCTCTCTTAGCAATTCAAACCCACCTTCTTCTTCAACTTGGTTTCTTCCCTCTTCTCCAATTTTCCTCAACTCCAAACCCCTAAACAAGGTGTTTTGAAAGATTTTTCAAAGATTTCAACTCTCTTTCATTCATTTCCACTTCGTCCTTGCTCGGTTTACCGAAAAGCGTAACATTTAACGAAATGCGAGCGTCGGAACATCGTAGGAACTTTATTTTCAAAACATTTTGAAAAAGAGGGTTTCAAGGTCTAAAATCTTTCAATCAAGATTGTTTTGGTCCAAAAGGGGTATGAAGTTGAGATTTGACTCTCTCCTTGCCGAAGAAATTGAACCTTTGCCTTGCACACCTTCATCACCGAGTAAACCATTAGTAGCGCCCAAGTCTTAAGGGCGGTCAAAAATGGGGTGTCTACATTTGTATAAACAAATATCAAAGAGAAGAAATAATGCACTGCACCAAAAATCTTTGTCAATAAATTGAAATTCAATTTGATTTTTTACATGAAAGAAATTCCTAAGCAAGGTCACATGATGCAAAAAGAAGACACATATGCAAGGTGACCAACTCTAATCGTCATCTGGCCTTTTCTGGTTTAGGAAAAACATGGATCTAAAAATGCATAAGTAAAATATGCTATAAAATCTTATGCACAGAAGGCATTGAAACTATGACTATGGTGGATGGCGGGGATTCCCTAACTAGAGGACACATGGCAAGTAGATGTCTGAAGCCCCCCTGATGGTATGGGTTAAAATGGTGTTACTCTTGTCCATCAAAAGTGCAAAAAGCAACTAAGATATCAAAGACGCAACTATTAACGACCTTTCGCCAATGGCCAAGAATGATGGGTAAAAGAAACCAAACCAAGCCAAGCCTTACGTCCCATCGGGTAAGAGAAAACACAAACAAAAAAAAGAAGAGAGAGAGAGAGAGAGAGAGAGAGAGAGAGAGAGAGAGAGAGAGAGAGAGAGACCATTACCCAATGTCGGACAAAGCACAAATTATTGATTTCAAATTTATATACAAAGCTCACAGTAACACAATCTAAGAATGCAATGTCTTAATTACCGAGTTACCCTCATCAGCAAAGTCAAGACCATGCTCGACTATGGTGTCCACTTTTCTCACTAGCAAGTCATCCGGTTGAGCTCTGTCCACCACTAACTCCATCCCATGGCACCTCTCCTTGTAAATTACTTGCAAAGGAACAGAAAACTCGATGATCCGCATATATAGTGTCATATATTTATAACTTTAATTTACCTCGCCACGTCCATAACCACCAAGCTCCTTTTCTCACTTCTCCCTCTCAATAATTTCTTCCTCACCCCATGAGGACAAGCAGGGAGCGACAATGGGGACCGATTCACAAGGCCCTCCAACAGAGATTCTCTGCTCTCATAGTAGAAAAGTTGTGAACAACTACAGAGATAAAATTCTAATCCAATTGTTTGGTTGCATTTCTGTTTTCTGTTTTCTGTTTTCTGTTTCAATTTTCAATTTTCAAAAATCATGGAAAACTTGTTTAGCGAACTATTTCTGAAAAATGTTTTTTAGAAAATTTTCGAAAAACCTTTTTTAGGAAATACTAAAAAATTCTCAAACTGGACAAAGTAACAAGTAACTGGAAAGCTTTCAAATCTAGGAATGTCAGTGTCCAATGGCAATTTCATGGTCCCCAAAGACACTCCATCCTCATTTTCCTTGGCACCATTTCCCTGAAGTTGCCTTTGAGGCAGCTGTCAGATTCCAGTGGCCGGAAAATTCATGTAGCCTGGAGAAGCAACTGATGTACTTGGTCTTGAATACAAGTGAGCAAGGAACAACCCAAGATGGGCTCATGCAATTGGGAATATTTAGTATACATTTGGGCTAGAGGACTTGCCTAACACTAGCATAAGAAGCCGTGGCTTCGCCTAAGAATCTAGAGGACTCTGGTTTTTTATATAACTTTTAAATCTATATAAAAAAACCAGAGTCCATAAAAATACATTCAATTAAGTATTGAAATAGATAATTCTCATCTCTCAGTATTTAAAATTTAAGCCATAAATATGAAAATATTAAGTTTTATATAGATTTAAAACTAGGGTTCCAATCCCCTCTCTCTCAATCTCCAATGCTAGGTCCACTTTCTAGGGTTTGATTCCAATGAAGGGTCAATGAAGAGCAAAAGAAGAGAAGAGAACAGCAGAGGAGAGATACCTAGATAGTCGGAGCGAGAACCGGTGGAAAGTCGCTGCCGCTGCTACAGACAGACTGTGAGGGTAACGTGAGAGCGAGAGCGAGATATTGTAAGGGTCTGCACGAGTGAGTGTGAGAGGAAAGAAAAGGAGAGGAGAGGAAGGTATCTTACGCTGATGTTGTTGGGGCTCCAATATAGAAAGAGACGGCTAGCAGAAGGCAGACAGTTTCTTTTCTTTTCTTTTTTTTTTGATTTGAGAAGAGGATACTGAAAGGGTATATGGATAATGGAAGACATGGCAAAGATAAAGGGCGAGGGAAGCAAAAAGAATTTTTTTTTTTGTGACGGAAGAATAAATAGCGTCGCAAAAAAAAAAAAAAACAATTCCCCCCCCCCAAAAAAAAAAAGACGGGTGACAATCGTTGCGTAAAATACTCTTTTTTGCCATGGTCTTGGATTTTCTGTCACAAAAAAAATTATTTGACGACGGCATCATTTACCGTCACAAAAACATGTTTTTTGCGACAATTTTCAAACCGTCACAAAAGGTTCCGTGTCTAATACTCCCTTTTCTAGTAGTTAATAAAACATAAACTAAAAGGTTAGAGATCAAAATATATATTTTTTCCCTCCATTTTCTCAGCAATAATACAAATTCATATTCACATGGTAGATGAGGAAACAAAAATATTGATTAAGGTTTTGGCAACCGATCTTCAAGAAAACAACATAAGACTACTGATTGACCCAAAATGCCTCATCGACATCCTTGCCGTTCAAGAGATTGATGGTGAGCTTGAGGCCCTCAGCGACTACGGAGGAGAAGAGGAAGAAGCTGAAGGAGACGACTTTGAAGACTAGAAGCTTCTTGCCGGTGATGATGCCGGCATCGCAGGCAGAGGGCTTTTCGACGCTATGTTGGTTTGGGGTGATGAGAGAGAGGCCTTCGAAGACGGCGTCCGTAAGAAACACTCTGCCCCCAATTGTATTGAACGCACTCCATCTCTCTCTCTCTCTCTCTCTCTCTCTCTCTCTCTCATGTGCCTTGTGATGAACCCTAGCCTTCTACTTTCCTTTTGATTAGAAGTAGCCAAAGAGTGAAATGTATTTTATAATTTTTTTTTTTTAATTTGTGTTTTAGTGTTGGGGCTTTTTTTTTTTTAAAAAAAAATTGGGAATTGTATATTTTATATAAAAATCAAATTAGAATATTTTATACAATCACACCTATTTGGAGAGTGTGATTAAATATATATATATAATCACAATTTAATTAGAATGTGTGATTAAAAAATTATATAAATAATCACACTTTAATTAAAAAGTGTGATTAAAAAATATATGAATAATCACACTTCAATTAGAATGTGTGATTAAAATATATATATATAATCGCACTTATTTAAAAAGTAGTAGTGTATATATAATCACACTTTAATTAGAATGTGTGATTAAAAAAAAATATATATAATCACACTTAATTGAAAAGTGACATAAAAAATAAATATTATCACACTCAATCAAATTAAGTGTGATAAAAATATCAATCTAATTTTTTTATCACACTTTCAATAAAAAGTGAGATTTTTTTTATATCAAAATGTAATCTTTAACTATTTTTGTAGTAGTGGTTGTATTGTCATTGAGGTTTTGAGGGGTTTGAGTTGGAAACTCTCTAACTCTCTTCTGGGACTTTGGAAATGCACTGATTAGTCTTGCTATGGGTGCCAACCTAGTTGGAATGCCTAGTTAGGGCAATGATGCAAATTCTTTCCAAGCTTTTGTACTTATATTGTTTTAATAAAATATATCTCTGTTTACTGCTCCCAAAAAAAAAAACTGGCATACCAGTGATATGTGTGCACACATAAAATCCACAGATGATCATTAATTGGCCATGTAAATTATCCCATAACTCCAAAATTGAAGGCCACAATTTGAACCAGAAAATTAACTTATATCTACAATAAATTTGAGACGTCGAATTTTTTAAAAAAATTTCTGAAATAAATTCCTTAGTTTGTAGCAGATTTGATTCACATATAGTCAAATGCGAGCTAACACACCAAATCCAAATCGAATTGTGCTTTTTGTTTAGACGGTGTTCTTGTTCCATGGCAGCTTTAAATCTGCGAATCATCTACGCTTTCTGGTTTGGTAGCGATCACGTAGTGGTGAACGGGACCTCCTCGGCGATGATTGGCGGTGGCGAGATGACGATGGAGATGGCAGCCGCAACTGAGCATGTGGCGAAGGTTCTGATATGCTAGGATTGAGGTTGTGATCGAGTCTACACGCTCAACAACAAAGGCTTAAGAAAACCACCAAACTCCACAATAGTCGAACCATCCAATAAAATTCATTAATTCCAGAAAAATCAACCAATAGAGATAGTTGGGGGGGGGGGGGGGAGGGGATGGAATGGTGGTGTAGTTTGTATAAGTAAGAAAACAGTGATGAGCACACTCTTGTATGGTGCAACAAAAGATCGTTGTGTGTAATACAGTGTTGCGCGAGATTGGGAGAAATTACAGTAAATAGGTGCGAGAAGAGTACTAGAGTAGAGACTTTCCAAAGAATAGGTATAAATCTACAATTTTGCCGCAGACCCCTGGTGGGGGTGACCCCCACCACCCCCACTGGTTTTTGATTGGCTCAAAACTTTTTCTTTTTTTTTTTTTTTTTTTTCAGTCTTGCTTTCATAGCAAGACATGTGGAGCTGGGGTGTTGGGGTCACCCCCCACTGGGGTCTCCAGCACTGTTGATAAATCTAAGTTAATCTTTGGTTCATGGATTTTAATAAGAATTTAAAATGAGAAAGAAAAAAAAAATTAGTGAAATGTAAATAAAATATAAGTACACTTCACGTACTTTTCACACACTTTTTTCTTTTCTTTTTTAAATTCATATTCAAATCCATGATTCAAACACAACATAGCATAAGTAGCAATTATACATATTACAAATAGGAGAGGGAAAATTTTTATTTTACCTAATTGTGGTTAGGGATATAAGAAAAACTAAAAAAATTGACTAAATCAACTAAACCGAACTGAACTAGTTATACTTGGTCTTTTCTTTTTTAACAAGAATCGATCTGTGCGATTTTTTAATTTGATTTTTTTTCAATTTTCATTTTGGTATCGATTCAAGCATGTTATGCACCAAATTAAATCGAAACCAATCGCTTTAACATATATTATATTTGTATAATATATATATAATCTAATTAAATGATATTAATAAGTATAATAAATTATTAACCTTAAGGAGTTGTTTAGGATGATCTAAATAAGTGCACTTTTTGACTTTTTACAAAAAAACGTGAAATATGAGTTGGGTTTGAAGTGATATGGTAGAGAGATGATGTAATTTAAATGAAATGATGTGATTTAAATAGGATAATAATTTTTTGACTTTTTGACTTTTTTGTATTATGCCAAACTAGGCCTTAATTAACCTTATCATCTCTTTTGTACTTTGTAAACTCTTACTATATATAATCTTAACTCTAACTCATTATTCTTAAAGTTTTAGTATTTTTTAATTTTTTTTTTGTTTGTATTTTTGTTAATCTAATAATTGAAAAGTATTTATTAAATGGATGGATTGAATATGTTTGAAGTGATTGACAAATAAGTAATTCAATATTTTTATATAGACTAGCGACTATAGTAAAACATGGTTTAAGTTTGAAAGGTTCTAAATCGATTAAATTGCACCACACCGAACCGTTTCAATAGATTAGGACTAGGTTTGGTTTGATGGGAAAAGTGATTTATATCGATGGTCAAAATAATAAAATCGACATTATCGATTTGGTGAATTTTTTTACCTAAATACCGACCGTACTGAACCAATTACATCCCTACTTGTGATATGACCCAATCACTTTACCTCGCTATCTTTTAGAAATAACCACATACCTCCTATATGGTTTTAGATTAAAATGCTACAGTTACATTTTCTATCCAAACTAACGAAGAGCGTGTCTCACATGCTTATTTTGAGAATGGGAAAAAAAAAAAAAAAAAAAACTAGTTAAAGTTAAATATCAATATAAGAAGACGAAATTAACATTGTTTTACTTTTTTTTATCTAAATTTTTTATTTAATAACATTTTAAATTAAACATGCATATTATATATATAATTAAATTAACCTAAACACCTTAATTTATTATTATAAAAATTAATCAGCAAATTACTTTAATCTAATTTTTAATTTTAACCCAATTTTTTATTTGATAAAATTTTAAAATAAACATAAACATATATATAACAAATTAAATAATAAATCAAACTAAATATCCTAATTTATTACCATAAAATTACATTATTTAATAAAATTTTAAATTAAGCATATACATAATGCGCGCGCGCGCGCACACACATATATATATATAACAAATTAAATCATAAATTAATTAAAATTAAAAACTAAGTTTATTAAAAAATATTTAGGAAACTTGAGTTTCTTAAATTAGTATTGTATTATGTTTTTAATTGTTTTGCTTAATCATGGAGGTAAATTTATTTATTTATTTACAAAGAGGGTCAAAAATAAAAGAAGAAGATATAAACGGTATAATTGCCTTTTTATTGTTAACATTAACGATATTAATATTACATTTTAGTTCAAAACTACATAGGCGATATATGACTATTTTTAAAAGATAAGAGAGTGAAATACTATCGAATCATATTACAGGGAAATAAAATGAATTTTGCTCAATAAGAGAATGAGCAAACTTCATGAAGCATCTCGATGGGTTGAACAAAATATTAACATTGAATTTGATGTCTTTGGTGCAAAAGATCCAAGAATAAGATCAAACAATTCTTTTGTTGGTCTCTTTAGTGTTGTGATGTGTTTATTTAGACCGTCTTAAATCATTAGTTTGGGTAAGAATTTTAAAAAATAAAATAAAAAATGTGAGGAAAATATGAATGAAATATAATTACATTTGTGTTTATTTTTTTTCTTTTTTTTTTATTATAAATTTTCATAACTTTTCCAAATACAAATATATAAAATTTAGATTAAGGACTTTGACTCTAGATGTTCAATTCGTGTGTACAACTAACAACATTTTATTTTGGGAAATTTATTATAAAATCTTCTTTCAAATACTTGTATTCTAATTTGTATTGCAATAAGTTCTATTATTTGAAAATTTGATCCAGCAAATCCTAATTATTTATGGACGATTTTACTCTTATAAATATTTTTTTGAAGCTTTAACAACTTGGTGTGCATTATTTTGGACTAGTTTGTACTTTTTATATATTAAACTTTAAAAATTCATAATTTTTGTTGTACATACATATATATATTTACGAAATTTATATTTTTGAAACCTAGTTAATGAGATCTATCAAATAAGATTTCACTTGAATATGTAATTTGTGGGGAAGTGGTTTGGAAATACTCCTCAAATCCTGGAAGACGCCAATGATCCTCAGCTAGTCACCTGCAAAGATACAAATACTCCGGACGGGGGTGCCGGAATTAGCACTCCGACGGACAAGTTAGTTCCTGTACTCAAGAAAGCTTGTTCACTAATTTTTTAGAAGTGATTCTTACATACCTTTACCAATCTGAAGCTCTTGTATTTATATCCACTCTCTGGACCTCGGGGCCAGAGTCTACTTTTTTATTTATTATTCTTTCATTCGTCCTGATATGCCTTCTCAAGTCTATTCGGCCTTAAGAACGTATTCGGCGTCCTAGTTGAGCAGAATGGAGCCGTTCAGTTCCCGGCTCCTCGGGTGTACCAGATTTCGTTCCTCTATTTATTCGGCTCCCACAATTGCCCCCCAAGCGTTCCGTCAATGACAATTGGGTGAAATGCTTGGTTCCGATTTTCAAATACTCTGAACCGAAGTTTGGGGGTTAGACTTATCACGCGGACGTTTAATTACTCCCCCTTTAATCGTCGTCTCAACTTCCCGCCCCTTTGTACACGCCTAATTATTATGATTTGAAATCTGATGTCCTTTCGAATCCGTGTTCTATGATGCTGGTTGCTGGGTTGCTCTTCGAATCGCTCTTGCAATTCTTCCATCCGTGATACTCTCTTTGTTTTTGTAAGTTTTCCTCTCCCCTGCTGTGAAGCTTTTCCTAGTTTGTTTATTCCATCGTATGTTCTTATAGTCAGTAGGTTATGGCGAAACATTTGAAAGACCTCCTTTCGTCAAATCGAATTGCTGGCTTTAGATGCCATTTCTCTATCCCTGACGATGTCCACCTGTCATTTGTGGCTGACGGCACTCTTGACATGGAGAGGGAGGACAAATCCACGATTGTCTTTTCCCTTTTGTCAATCGCAGAGGGTGGAGTCCGCTTTCCCCTTCACCCGTTTCTGAGGGCTGTTCTTCGCCATTGGGATTTGATCCCTTCCCAGCCCAATGTGAATTTCTTTAGAATTATAATGGGAGTCATAGCGCTGAACCGTTGCCTTGGAATTAATCTTGGCATTCCTGCCATTCGGCACTGTTATGCTTTGGCCAAGTCCTCTGGTCGGCACGGGCGTTACTTCCTCAGAGCTAAGGATACAGATCATCAGTTGATCACTATGCTTTCCAGCTCCGGGAAACGAGTTGATGATGTCATGGTCGTTGTCCGCGGCAACTGGGAGTTCGGCAAAGGGGAGGATCGTGTCGATCCTATTCCTAGACGTAGGGGCGAACCAGGTCGCCGAATGCCCTCTTGCTCGTATTATGTGTTCATATTTGCCATACCCTGTTTTCTTGAGTCTTACGGCTTGTCTTGTGCAGGGAACGATTTGAAAAAAGTCCAAGCTTCAACTGACGACGCCGTCCTTTCGGACATTAGGATTGCTCTTAGTTATTTCGGCCGTTGCAGTCTTCATAAGCAGGGAAGAGCGGCTCACGTTCTGCTTTGCTACGAGCCTACATATACAACCTTTTCAGCTGTGAAAAGCATACCGATTCCAAAGGGGGAGGATTTTCTCGTCGCTCGTATTTTATCCGACTTCAAAAACTTGAGACAGGTAGGTTTTGAAGGGTCCGATTCGGAGAATATCAAAGTATCCCATACTGCCGAATCAGATCAGTCTGAGGCCGAATCTGAGGAGGTATTGGATTCTGCCGATCCTCCCTCTACTTCGGGGCGGGGGAACCTTTCTGTTGACGACGTTCCTCAGCGTACAGACAATCTTCCCATCTCGGGCCCCACTAACATGGCTGGGTTAAGCCTGACAAAGCTTGCTAAGAAGGCGAATGCGGAGAGGTTAGCCGCACGGCGAAGAGCGAAGGGCCTTTCGACCGAACCGCCCACCAGTGAATCTCAACATTCCCTCCCAGTTAACGAATCAAGATCCTTAGGAATTGTTGAGGAGGCGGCAACAAATAAGTATACTGAATCCGCATCGGTTGGGAAAGCCGTTGAGGATGTTGAGGGAAAGGCGGAGAAACGCGCTCGGGATCGTGAGGTCGGTTTAGAAGATCACGGCAGCAAACATCCTCGAATGGAGGGATCGAGTGAGGTTGTGCCCTTTGTGATTCGACCGATGGTAAGAAACATGCCGGTTCCTTCAGATGCCTCGGCGCTTAAAGACCTAGAAGTCGCGTTCGGCGTGGCAACGTCTTTGTCGTTGCCGTCTGATATGGAGGCTTTCCAGTTGGAAACGGATCTGAATGCGACAATGTTAGCCACGCAATCGGCCCTTTTGGTGCGTATTCTGATTTTTTTTTTACTTCATCCAAACATTGTTCGCGTTACGTTTTTTGTTTGAATTTTTCTTTTGCAGACCGTTGGTAGGATAGCCGATGTAGGCCGACGCCATCTCGACGCCGTCAAGCAGATTAGTCGTTTACGAAAGCAAGTTAAGGACCAGAGGAAAAGGGCCGAGGATGAATTTTTAAGAGCGAACCAGGAGGCTTCTCGGGTAGAGGCCGCGGTAGAGAAAGCTCGTGATGCGGATAAGTTGAGGGCAGAGGCCGAGAAGAAGGCCGACGATATGGAAGCTGCACTTGGCTTGTCCCAAAAGGCAGTTATCAGCCTGGAGGCTGAGTTGGCTGGAATGAAGGCGGCGAAAGTGCTTACCGATTCAAAAGTTTTCGAAGCCGGGAAGGAGGCTGGGCTCGCCGAGTATGTGGACCAGGTCTCTCGGTTTGAGAATCGGGGCTTCAAACATGGTTGGGACAAGGCCCTTGCTGCAGCTGGAGTTTCGCTGGATATGCCAATACCGTATGAGCAAGTGGACATCGATCCGTTGGAGACTGATTCCGAGGGTTGATCTTTACGATACACAATTGTTATGATTTCGAGAAAGTACTTTTGCCGTTTGTTTTTGTTATCTCGTATGTGTTTATCGGACATTTTTCATACGGGCTGATTATAAAATGTTATGAATTCTGCTCAATGTGCTGATATTTCCGTCATTTTATGGTGATATTTCTTAATGGATCTATAATCTGCCCTTGCCTTGGCCAGGTTCACGCTCGTGGGCTGGCCGAGGCATCTTTGAAAAGACGGCCGATTAGATTAATAAATCTGCCCTTGCCTTGGCCAGGGCGCGAGCGTGAAGAGCCGAAAAGTTCACACTCGTGGGCTGGCCGAGGCATCTGTGAAAAGGCGACCGATTAGATTAATAAATCTGCCCTTGCCTTGGCCAGGGCGCGAGCGTGAAGAGCCGGACGGTTCACACTCGTGGGCTGGCCGAGGCATCTCTGAAAATACGGCCGATTAGATTAATAAATCTGCCCTTGGCCAGGGCGCGAGCGTGAAGAGCCGAAGGGTTCACACTCGTGGGCTGGCCGAGGCATCTTTGAAAAGACGGCCGATTAGATTAATAAATCTGCCCTTGCCTTGGCCAGGGAAGCGAGCGTGAAGAGCCGAAAGGTTCACACTCGTGGGCTGGCCGAGGCATCTGTGAAAAGGCGGCCGATTAGATTAATAAATCTGCCCTTGCCTTGGCCAGGGCGCGAGCGTGAAGAGCCGAATGGTTCACACTCGTGGGCTGGCCGAGGCATCTGTGAAAATACGGCCGATTAGATTAATAAATCTGCCCTTGGCCAGGGCTGCGAGCGTGAAGAGCCGAAGGGTTCACACTCGTGGGCTGGCCGAGGCATCTGTGAAAAGGCGGCCGATTAGATTAATAAATCTGCCCTTGCCTTGGCCAGGGCGCGAGCGTGAAGAGCCGGACGATTCACACTCGTGGGCTGGCCGAGGCATCTATGAAAAGGCGGCCGATTAGATTAATAAATCTGCCATTGCCTTGGCCAGGGCTGCGAGCGTGAAGAACCGAATGGTTCACACTCGTGGGCTGGCCGAGGCATCTGTGAAAATACGGCCGATTAGATTAATAAATCTGCCCTTGGCCAGGGCGCGAGCGTGAAGAGCCGAAGGGTTCACACTCGTGGGCTGGCCGAGGCATCTGTGAAAAGGCGGCCGATTAGATTAATAAATCTGCCCTTGCCTTGGCCAGGGCGCGAGCGTGAAGAGCCGGACGGTTCACACTCGTGGGCTGGCCGAGGCATCTTTGAAAAGACGGCCGGTTAGATTAATAAATCTTCCCTTGCCTTGGCCAGGGCGCGAGCGTGAAGAGCCGAATGGTTCACACTCGTGGGCTGGCCGAGGCATCTGTGAAAAGGCGGCCGATTAGATTAACAAATATGCCCTTGCCTTGGCCAGGGCGCGAGCGTAAAGAGCCGGACGGTTCACATTTGTTGGCACGTGGATCGTCGTCCGACGTTTGGCCTTCGGTCATACTGACGCTGCCTTGGGGGAGCTGCGTGTGTCGCAGAATAAATGGGGTAAGTTCGTATCGAGGGTCCTATTTATTTGGGTACAGGGTTGAGCCAATACTGGGGAAGAACCGAGATTGGCTGAATTCAAACGTCGAAATGTATCGCAGCAGCAAGCCCACTGGTATGGGAAGAAGAGCATCCAAGGATCGGGAAAAACAGCAGCGCCTTAGTCGTCGAAGCAGGTCCCCTCAAAGGGACGTTCAACGGGGAGGTTCCCCACGCCCGCGATCGGGAATCGAGGTGGACGTGACGCCGCGGCCATTGAATTTTGCGGTTTTTGTGAAGAATAAACCGATGACAGAGGCGGATTCCATCATTAAAGACCCAGATGTGGCAGTCGAGTTTGCTCGACAGATTTTTCCACCGGAAATCCGACAATCGATGGTTGGTCGTCGTGATTTCGAAGTGTTTCGGGACGGCATACATGGGGCTGTAAAGGGGTTGTATAATGCTTATGAGATTGGCATGCGTCTGCGTGCGATGAGACGTGACATTGAGAAAAAGGACGAAAGGAGTCGCAGCCTGGAAGCTGGCGCGAAAAAGGTCGAGAATGAGCTTCGGGAGCTTCAGAAGGTTCGAATGGCTGAGCCGGCGACGGCCGGTCAACTTAAAGTGGGCGGAAATACGTCCCAAAAGGACCCGGGTTACGAGAAAGGATATTAGGACGGTTTCAAGGCCGGGGTCGAGAAAACCCAGACCGACCTTGCTGAGGAAGTCTGCCGACACGAAAATCGCGGTTTTAAGCATGGCTGGATCAAGGCCCTTCAAACCGTGGAGGTTCTTGGGTCCCTAGGCACAGATTCAGCTTCACCCCTATATCACCGACATTATCTTCCCTATTCCAAACTTGAAATCGAGAAGAGCGACGATGAGGAGGCCGATTAACTAGAGTGTAATGCAACAACAGACTTCACTACGAATAAATAGGCTTTCATTTTCAATGTCCATCTTTGATTGTAAAATATTTTGATTGTAAAACGTTTCTAGTTCAAACGTGTCGATTCATTTTATGGGAATATTTGGATTTTGAATAGAATATTTTGCACTGCATGGTATAAACGTTGAGAAATGCATTAGTGGGCCCCAAGGCGTCATGCCCTAAAGGGCGCTCCGAATCCGGAAACTTGTTCTGGTCAATCGTGACATCCACGAAGGGCGCTCCGAATCCGGAGACTTATTCGGCCCTAAGGCGTCATGCCCCAAAGGGCGCTCCAAATCCGGAGACTTATTCGGCGCTACGGCGTCATGCCCCAAAGGGCGCTCCGAATCCGGAGACTTGTTCTGGCCAATCGTGACATCCACGAAGGGCGCTCCGAATCCGGAGACTTATTCGGCCCTAAGGCGTCATGCACCAAAGGGCGCTCCGAATCTGGAGACTTATTCGGCCAATTGTGACATCCACGAAGGGCGCTCCGAATCCGGAGACTTATTCGGCCCTAAGGCGTCATGCACCAAAGGGCGCTCCGAATCCGGAGACTTGTTCTGGCCAATCGTGACATCCACGAAGGGCGCTCCAAATCCGGAGACTTATTCGGCCCTAAGGCGTCATGCCCCAAAGGACGCTCCGAATCCGGAGACTTGTTTTGGCCAGTCGTGACATCCACGAAGGGCGCTCCGAATCCGGAGACTTATTCGGCCCTAAGGCGTCATGCACCAAAGGGCGCTCTGAATTCGGAGACTTATTCGGCCAATCGTGACATCCACGAAGGGCGCTCCGAATCCGGAGACTTATTCGGCCCTAAGGCGTCATGCACCAAAGGGCGCTCCGAATCCAGAGACTTGTTCTGGCCAATCATGACATCCACGAAGGGCGCTCCGAATCCGGAGACTTGTTCTGGCCAATCGTGACATCCACGAAGGGCGCTCCGAATCCGGAGACTTATTCGGCCCTAAGGCGTCATGCACTAAAGGGCGCTACGAATCCGCAGACTTGTTTTGGCCAGTCGTGACATCCACGAAGGGCGCTCCGAATCCGTAGACTTATTCGGCCCTAAGGCGTCATGCACCAAAGGGCGCTCCGAATCCGGAGACTTGTTCTGGCCAATCGTGACATCCACGAAGGGCGCTCCGAATCCGGAGACTTATTCGGCCCTAAGTCGTCATGCACCAAAGGGCGCTCCGAATCCGGGGACTTGTTCTGGCCAATCGTGACATCCACGATGGGCGCTCCGAATCCGGAGACTTATTCGGCCCTAAGGCGACATGCACTAAAGGGCGCTCCGAATCCGGGGACTTGTTCTGGCCAATCGTGACATCCACGAAGGGCGCTCCGAATCCGGAGACTTATTCGGCCCTAAGGCGTTGAGCTCAAACATGTAAAAACACGAAATCTTGCATTACAACGACATGGGTACAAGTATCAAGCCCACAGGTCGGGTCATTGATAAAATTTACGTAGATGTGTTGAATTCCACGGCCGTGGCAGGCTTCTTCCAGACATGTCTGAGAGCCGATATGCCCCTGTGCCTGCAACAGAATCTATCTGATAGGGGCCGTCCTAGTTCGGACCAAGCTTTCCATCGGCCGGCCTCCGGTCGGCTGGTAGTACCTTCTTTAGGACCAGTTCTGGATTGTAGCGACGCAACTGAACTCGCCGATTGTATGACTTAGCGAGCTGCTGCTGATAACGTGCCATGGATGCTAAGGCGTGGCCGATCTCTAGGGGTAAGATTGCCTGGGTTCCGAAGCATAGGGCAAACGGCGTTTCTCCGGTAGATCGTCTTGGCGTTGTACGATGGGCCCATAGTACACTCGGCAACTCTTCAACCCATCTGCCTTTGGCACTCTCCAGCCTCTTTTTGATGCCGTCCAAGATGGATTTGTTTGAAGCTTCCGCTTGACCGTTACTTTGGGGGTAGGCTGGCGTAGAGAAGTAAGGCTCAATACCATACTTGCTGCACAATTCTCGGTATACGCCACAATCGAACTGAGTACCATTATCCGAGATCAACGCTCTTGGAATGCCGAATCGCGTAATGATGTTCCTCCACACAAAGCGCTTAATGTCGGAATCTCGTATATGGGTTAGAGCCTCCGCTTCGACCCACTTTGTGAAGTAATCTGTTGCTACGATTAGAAATCGCTTGTTCCCTAGGGCCCTCGGCAATGGTCCTACGATATCAAGTCCCCACTGAGCAAACGGCCAGGGGCTTGTGATAGAATTCAAAGCTTCTGCCGGCTGATGAGTTAGTGGGGAGAACTTTTGGCATTGTTCGCATTTCTTGACATAATTTTGTGTGTCGGCTCTCATCGTCGGCCAATAATATCCCTGTGTTATCGCCCGATGGGCCAGGGAGCGTCCCCCCGAATGGGCACCACAGCTGCCCTCGTGTATCTCAGTGAGCAGCTCCTCCACTCTGTTCGGGTGCACGCATTCCAAATATGGACCAGAGAGGGACTTTTTGTAAAGCCCTCCTTGTGGATCTAAGTAGTACCGCAGGGCCTTGTTTTGCAGCTTGTGTGCTTCTTTTTTGTCCTCTGGGAGTTGCTCAGAAGAAAGGAATGCAGCGATGGGGTCCTTCCAACTTGGAGCGGATTCTATAATGTTGATATGGGTTTTCTTGCTGCCATGACCAAGGCTAGGACGAGTTTTTCCAGTGGTAGGTAGCGTGTTTCGGCGTCCACCATTGCCTTGCTCACATAATACACTGGCTGTTGCTGCCCTTCCTCCTCTTTTAATAATACGGCACTGACGGCCCTGTCGGAGACTGCCAGGTATAGAATGAGGGGGTCACCGGCGGCGGGGTGTTGTTAGAAGAGGTACTGTCCGGAGGTAGGTCTTGAGCCCGTTAAAAGCTGCTTCGCATTCGGCGGACCATTGGAAAGCTCTGCCCTGACGTAGTGTCTGAAAGAATTGTCTGCAGCGATCTGTAGATCGGCTGATGAACCTGTTGAGTGCAGCAGCCATTCCCATCAACTTTTGAACTTCTTTCACTGAACGGGGGGGAACTCAGTTCCAAAATTGCTGTGACTTGCCTCGGGTTGGCTTCGATTCCTCGGTGGTTGACGATATAACCCAGGAATTTGCCGGAGCCGATCCCGAATGCGCATTTGGAAGCGTTTAGCTTCATTCTGTATTTGCGTAGGGTGTTGAATGTCTTTTCCAGATCGGCTATATGGTTTTGTTCTTCTTTGGATTTGACCACCATGTCATCGATGTATACTTCCATAGTGTGTCCGAGCTGTTCTTTGAACATCGTGGTGACCAGTCTTTGGTAAGTTGCCCCTGCATTCTTTAGTCCAAAAGGCATAACCCTGTAGCAGTAGGTTCCTCTTGGAGTGAGGAATGCAGTTTTGTCCAGATCATCCGGATTCATGGCGATCTGATGGTAGCCTCTGTAGGCATCGAGGAAACTCATGCGCCGGTGGCGTGTCGTCGCATCGACGAGTTGGTCAATTCTAGGTAAGGGGAAGCAGTCTTTGGGGCAAGCTTTGTTCAGATCCGTGAAATCAACGCACACTCGCCAAGTTCCATTTTTCTTTTTCACGACCACTGTGTTGGAGAGCCACGTGGGGTATGTGACTTCTCTAATTGCCCCGGCGTCAAGCAATTTGTCAACTTCTTCTACAACGGCGACGGTGTGTTCTGCGGAGGACCGCTGGCCTTTCTGAATGATCGGCTTACACCGGGGGTTGACATTGAGGTGGTGCTGTGAGACTGACGGGTCTACTCCCGGCATCTCGTATGGAGTCCACGCAAAGATGTCGAGGTTGCCGAGTAAGAAAGTGATCAGCTTCTGTCTATCGACCTGGCTCAAAGAGGCGCCGATCATAAAAAACTTTTCCGGGCTTCCATCGATGTCGACCCGGTCTAAACCTTCCGTGGCCTTTTCGTTTGGTTGACGCCCGACGTCATCCAGGATCGCTCGACTGGGCACTTCAATGGAGTTTACTTGCAGTTCCTTCGGCGTCTTGGCGGTGAGAAGGTAACATGCTTACGCCGACTGTTGAGAGCCACGGATCTGCTCAACGCCGTGTTCCATTGGGAAACATAGCAGCTGGTGGTAGGTGCTTGGAACGGCCTGCAGCGTATGCAACCATGATCGCCCCATGATGAGATTGTACGGCGACGGTAGCCTAACGACCAAGAATTCCACATCCACCGTTCTGGAGCCAGCTCGAACGGGTAGACTAATCTTTCCCAATGGGTACTCCGGGCTGGCGTTGAAGCCGAATAGTGGATAAGGAGCTGGAGTCAGATCCGAATCGTTGAACCCGAGTTTGATGAAGGTTTTATAGTACATAACCTCTGAAGTGCTTCCTTGGTCGATAAGGACGCGTTCCACGGTGAACCTGTTTACGCGTAGCGCAACAACCAGAGGATCTACGTGAGGGAGTGTTACGCCGCTCAAATCAGAGTCGTCGAAGGTGATGGTTGGCGCTTCTTGGAGCCAGGGTCGCTTTGTTGGGGTGAGCTGATGCTGGGGGCTTGGAAGTGACTGGATTGCATGTACAGTCGGGGCTATCGGCAGGCTGTATATCATATGCACGGTGTCAAGCGGGACGCCTCTTGGGCGACGTGTGTCCTCTGTTACCTCCTCAAGGTAATCGGTTAAGGCGCGGGGACTGTCGGCATTATGCTGTTGGCCTCGAGGTCGTTGAGGACCTGCCCGTGGGAATCGCTCAGGAACCTTGAGACCTGCCCCTTTGGACTTTGCTTTTTCTAAGGCCAGATCGCGGCGAAGGCGTTTGTTCTCAGCGATGATATTATCCAAACTCTGTTTGGTTTGTCTGGCTTGTTCTATGGTCGCTTGCATTGTCTCCGTCGTTGAAGTCGTTGGTGAGTTGGAGTTCGAGGCGCGTCGCTGCGCGACGGTTTCCTTTCTGAGCGTATTTGCCGGAGTGAAGTCGTCTCTCTGTGCGGTCTCGCCGGTGGCTATCGGAGGATCTTTAGTCACGTCTTTCATGGATATATTTGAGTATTCCCACAGACGGCGCCAATTGTGGGGAAGTGGTTTGGAAATACTCCTCAAATCCTAGAAGACGCCAATGATCCTCAGCTAGTCACCTGCAAAGATACAAATACTCCGGACGGGGGTGCCAGAATTAGCACTCCGACGGACAAGTTAGTTCCTGTACTCAAGAAAGCTTGTTCACTAATTTTTTAGAAGTGATTCTTACATACCTTTACCAATCTGAAGCTCTTGTATTTATATCCACTCTCTGGACCTCGGGGCCAGAGTCTACTTTTTTATTTATTATTCTTTCATTCGTCCTGATATGCCTTCTCAAGTCTATTCGGCCTTAAGAACGTATTCAGCGTCCTAGTTGAGCAGAATGGAGCCGTTCAGTTCCCGGCTCCTCGGGTGTACCAGATTTCGTTCCTCTATTTATTCGGCTCCCACATAATTTTATAAAAAAATAAATAAATAAATAAATTTGACAATGTGAACATTCCATGATGTGAACATTCACATTAAATAAATTTGACAGTGTAAATGTTCAAATTGACAGTGTGAATATTTACATTACAGAACATTCACGCTGTCAATGTGAACATTAATGCACACTTCATTCTATTATTATTAGCAGTATTAATATGTTACCCATAGGACTTATTGGAACATTAGAAAATAATTTAGGCTAAGTGAAATATAAGTAGGTAAAGAGTGATTTATGAGTAAATGCTCCCATTATTTTATAGAAAAAAATTACATGTCAGTAAAGTTTTTACAAAATATTTATAGATTAGTGAAAAAATTTAATTATTAATACTTATAAATTTTAATTGATTTGATTTTTTTCAAATATAATAATTCTCCATATTTTATACCAATCGTAATGGGGATGACATTTTGTTCGAACCAAGAAAATTCTATGTTATTCTCTTTTCTATGTCTATTTATTTTTATTGTTTCTGTTGAACCATTCTTATGTAAGGGAACACACCGTAATCGGAGAAGTTATATAGGGATAGATTAATGTTATTCTAACTAAAAAAATTAAGTTAATTTTTAAAAATTTAGTGATGTGATGAGGAAAATATTAATATAAAAGTTCATTTTGTAAATTCACTTTATAGAGACTCAATGGCATGTTAATGAGATGATTGGTGAATGGTTTGAGAAGACATGAGAGAGATATTTGCCTTAAATATTTTAATACATTGTCATATCATTAGGTTTGAAAAGTTGTTGATCTAATTTTCGGCTTGAATAACACTATTTGTGTGACAATTTATTAAAATATCTAAGATAACTCTTTCTTCTCAAATTATTAGCCAATTATTTCTCGTAAACTTCAATGAATCTATAAAATGGACATGTATATCATTTTTTATAGGGATAATTTGACTAATTTGAGTAAAAAAAAAAGGCAAGATATAATTTTACCAAAGTAAATTGTGTGTTTTACATGACAAAATAGATATATAAAAAGAAAGGTCTAAACATGCCTGGTCCTCTTAGGTGATCTTCCAGGGGATTGTTGGCAATTTCTTTTCTTTTGTTTGTCTTTGGTGGGTGATTCTAGATGAGTTGCCCTTCAAGTTGAAAAAAAAAACACAGGACACTAGAATCAAGTGTGTGAATGAATGCACAATAAATAAATAGTACTGTAAGATCACTGAATTTTTATCTTACATGTAAGATATTTATTTTTACTAGTCAGAATAAATATTTTACATGTACAATATTCATTCAGACAATTCAGGTGGAGTGTTTTTGTGGGATCAAACATTTTCATAAATAAATAACCAAATTCATTTTAGGGAATTAAACAGTACTAAAACTTGTTTATAACTCACATTCCATACATACCTGGAACTTGAAGTGATTTCTTTGAGGTCGAAGAGATCATATACTTCAATGAAAGAATTTGGGAACATTGTTGATAAATCTTTCTCTACATCTTCCTCCATTATATTTTTTGTATATTCCTATTTCCCACACCACATAAATACAAATTACTAACCCAGACAATCACCTTTTTTCTTTTCAATTGTCAAAACCTCATTTTGATTCTTTCACTCTGAATTGTAAATTTCAAGTTAATTTGCAATTTATGCTTTGGTTTATTTACCATCAATGATGCTTACGAAAATTTAAAATCTAAAGACCAAAGTAAGATATTGGTGAAAATATAAGAAACAAATTAAATTTTTAATCAAAATATGAAAAGTGTTAGCAGAATGACTATGTGATAAGTTCTATCAATTTTATTAATTTTAAATGGATAAAAGATTAATATTGTAATTGGACCTACATTATAAGTAATTAATTATCACAATTGAAAGTGGAGGAGGCAAAATGAGATTTTGGTGAAACTATTAGAATATTGTATTAAGTTTAATAGAGCCTATTACTCACACATTGTTGATACATGAAAATGTAAATAAATATGATTAAAAAAAAGGTGAAATTATTGTTTCATACGGGTTTATTACACAAAGACCTCTTTAATTATTACCAAATATTACTTTACTCATTTAATTTATGAAATTGTACATCTTGATCTCTTTAACTACAAAAATATACGGTGATGTTATATGCACTAATTAGTGTACTAACTAGTGTACCAATACTAGTTATGACATTATTATTGACCCCACTCATTATACAAATTACAAATACCAAAAACATCTTAAATTATGCCACATCATCAATTGGTACACTAGTTAGTATACTAATTCGTGCATGGGTGATTATTCAGTATTCCCGGAGTATGGACACGTGGTGCTCTATAAGGTTTTGATTGGTAGAGAGAGGTAGGAGCTCACAATTTATGTTTTTTTTTTTTTTTGAACCAGGCTCATGATTTATGTTGGGGATGAGAGAATAACATGGGAGCTAAGTACTTGGTGATTGACTTGGAATATGGCCACGCGGTGTTCCAGGATTATTAAATAATTTCCCTTGGTGCATATAGCATTATAGCATTATTCAAAAATATATCAGTTTCACCACCTTCAAACCACTTCTAAATGGGGTGAATTAGTCCAATATTTATAATTGAGAGTATCAATATGTATAGATTGATAGATCAATGAGTAAAATGATATTCATTAATAGTTGAAGTGATATTGTGTAATTAACCATTTCCATAAACTAACCCTTGAACATAAACTTACATTGATGTGGACAGTAGCATTCCTCAAAAACTTGAAGAGATCCCAGACATTTTGAAGGTATGGTCTTCCAATATCATCTGCATATGTTTTAATATTTTGGTAGTACCCTTTTAACTTCTTTAATCCAATTATTTGTAGAACGATTCCTATAGCGATTCTGGTTTTTCCTCTCTTATTTACTGTATTTCGGACTCGGTTCTGTGAATGTGTTGTTGTCTCATTCTTATTTCCATCCTCTACTATTTGTATTTGAGTCTTGGGTTGTGTTGGACAGGTGTGAAACAGGTTGGTTGTGCTTTGAAACCAAAGGTTGATGCCCAGAATTTGGCCTTCACGCTCGAGCGGGGCTTTTGACGCTCGAGCGGGCCCTTGTTGTTACTTCTTCACTCGAGTGGGCGTTTTGACGCTCGAGCGTAAATTTCCATCTCCCAGTATTTTTCTCTGCAGGTCTTCGTACACTCGAGCGGGAGTTTTGACGCTCGAGCGTTACCCTTTGATTTTGTTCCTCCACTCGAGCGGGGATTTTGACGCTCGAGCGGGGACCATCGCCTGCAAAACTTCTGGAAGTGTGCAATCGACGCTCAAGTGGCGCTTTTGACGCTCGAGCGTGAGTCTGTGTCTGACGCTCGAGCGGGGGTTTCCACGCTCGAGCGGGGAGACTTTTATATCAGTCCGAGTTTCAGCTTTTTGGATCACTTTTTGATTCCCTTTCTCTCTCTTACTTTTTGAAAACCACCATTGGAGAGCACCTCACTCTAAAACTCTACCTTCTCTCTAGGGTTTGATTTAGTAGGAGTGACCTTCTACCCTTTGGCCTTTTTAAAAAGTGTGGAGTTTGTCGAGAGCTACATTTTGACCCGAAAATATTGGGGTTTGGAGCACTTCGAATTTCTTCATCTTCTTCCTTTGAGCTCCGAATTTGAGGTAGGGATAACTACTCATTTATATGATCTTTGACATAAATTTTTAGTCATTTTGATTTAATGTTGAAGTTGGGTGATTTTGGGTGTTAGGGTTTCTAAATGTATAAAGAGGGGTTTTGTTATTTTGACTCATAAATATGTATTTTGGGTCTTGAAACTATGGTATTGTTGTTGCGTGTTGATATTGGTACCTTTGGGTCAAAGTTGAGAAAGAGGAAGGAAAGCCCTAATTTTTGTTATGAATTAATTGATATAATTAATTTGGGAATGTTGTGGAAATACGAAATTGAGGTGGAAATGATGAAATTTGCATAATATGAGATAGAATGGTGGAGTTGGATTTATTTATCGCTCACTTCGAAATTGTTGAATATATATCTGTTTAAAAATAACTGCTTTGGGCTATCGGTGGAGGATAGCCTTGATTGCTGTAGACAATGCATGATGATTAGACGAACTAAAACTAATCAATTGAATATGTCATCGAATATGACGGTAGGAATAATACATCAAATTTATGTATTTATTGATTATGTATATGATATGTGTTTATATACATTGTATTGTGTGGGAGGAGATAGGGGATGTACTCCACGGTTTAGGGGAAGATAGGGGATGGACTCCTAAACCGGATATTGTTTGGGAGAAGATAGGGGATGGACTCCATCGATACAACAAATATGTGTATCTATTGAAGTATTGATACAGCAAATCAGTGTATCATATATGAAGTACGGAAGTGTTTCATTTGAGATTGATACAGCAATTATGTGTATCTATTGTGAAGTATGAAGTGTTTAATTTGAGTTGTTATCTCAAGTGAAATGGAAGTACTGTTGTTATGAGATGTAATCTCATTTAAATCGTTTGGCCAGGTCCTGAGCCATAGTTATGAATCGAGAAATTGGATAAGAAATGAAACATGAAATGAAACATAGACACATTTGTCATGTAATTGAAATGAGTTATAAATTGATTTATGTGAGTTAAACATTTATCAAATGCTAACGTTTTAGTTATTACTCATATTATGTTTAGCATATCTCTACTGAGCGTTGGCTCACCCTATATAGGACATCCTTTTCAGGTACAAGTGTTATGCCACCTCTAAGGACGTAGCTTGAGAGGCTTGAGGCTGTAGGCCCTTTTTTGTCGTTTTTGTTGTATTACATGTACATCAAGCCAATGGCTTATTTTGTGTAGAGTTAGTACTCTCCCTTTGTAACCAGGTGTTGACTTGGAAAGTTGTAAGCCTATAGGGCATTTACTTTTGTTGTCAACATGTAATACCTTTTGTAAGAATACTCTGATGATTGTAACATGAAATCTCTTTTCTTTATCGTGAATGTATGTTATTTTGGGTTTATTTTGAGGACGTTACAATTCCTAGCATTTGAGGCCTTTCCATGACCTGGGTACCTTTCTAGAGTATCCATCCTAATCGGTTGAAAGAACCTTTCCATCGAAGCTGTTAGGACTTTTTGTTGTCAAATTCCATGGATCAAAACCAAGGTTGTAACAAGAGTTCTTTAAGAAGTGGGTTTCCTTCAAAAACAGGATTACTTTGGAGTTCTATAAGAAGTTGGTTTTCTACAAGAAGTTGGTTTTCTTTTCCAACTAGGATTGCTTTGGTTTTCTATAAATAGTTGGGTTTCTCCCAAATCTAGGCTATTTTTTGATTCATTCATTGAATCTCTCCAGATCTTCTTTTTGGTTCTTAAGGGTTATATCTGGAGATATTTTTTAAGTTTTCTTTGATGTTTTTATTGAGTATTCAACTCATGGTTTAAAGAGAGTACATCAAAGGTTTGTTTGTTATACACAAAAGAGAGAGTTGTTCTTCAGTTGTGGATTCTGAAGAATTCGAGCCTGAAGCTTTGGTGGAATCCGGAGTGGCTCATCAGAAAGACAATTCCGTGGTGAAGATGGGGTTGGAAGAGGCACATAGAGGTTGGTTCAATTAGGCGTTGTGGATTCGCTAGATAATTGAGAGTGATACCTGTGTAATTCCTTTAAATCTTCTTAGTGGATTGTCTTGTGGCAGTTGCCCGTGGTTTTTTGATCACAATTGGAAGGTGTCCAATTGTGGTTTTTCCACGTAAAATCTTTGTGTCTCTTTCTTTTGATTGTTTGATTGGGATTGTTATATTTTGCTTAAAATTGGTACGTAATCACAAATCAACATCTAGGGTTTCTAGTTTTTTCAATTGGTATCAGAGCGGGTCGTTCTATTTTGTTTAAAACAAAAATATTTTTTTTTAGAACGAGATCTTGTTTGATTTGTGATAATGGATTCAAAGAGGTTGGTTGAGAATACCACTAATGATGAATCCTCGGAGAGTGATAATGAAGCGCTTGAGCAAGCTTATAAAAAGTTATATAAAGAGTCTCTTAAGTTATTCAAATTAAATGACAAACTCACAACAAAACTCAAAGCATGTGAATGTGAGAATGTCAAACTTAAGAAGGAGATTTCCGAGGCTAGAATCAATGCCATCAAGATAGCTGATGATCAACAAGTTCTTTGTGCAAAATTGTTGACTTGTGAGATAGAGAGGAAAGAGCTACAGGAAACTCATGCCATGTATGAAGAAAAGATTGAATCTCTCGAGATGTCTCAAGTTGCTTTGGAAGAACTGATGATCAAGAAAGAGGACGAGCTCAAGGTTGCCATGGTTACCATTAGTCTTTGGAACAAAGGATCAAAAACTTTGGAGGATATCATTGGGTCTCAACAAATTTATTCAGACAAGAGTGGCATTGGCTTTGGAGATAAGAGAGAGCAAAAACAGAGTGCTTCCACATCTCATGATACAAGAACTCAAGGAAAGGGAGGACAAAAGATTCAACATGAGGATAGACTTCTCAAACTTCCTAGAGTTGGTAAGGTAAAAGAAAAGAAGGTACACTCTGTTTTTATTTGTCATCATTGTGGTATGCATGGTCATATTCACCCTTATTGTTATAAGTTGCATGGGAGAGTGTCTCAAAAGGGTAGAAATTTGAATACTTTTTGGGTTAGTAGACAACCTTTCATGTCCAGGCGGAATACCAAGATTCATGAGGGTGTTCACAACACCACGACATTTACCAAGACCGCTAGACCTAATTTTGTTAAGACCAAAAAGATTTGGGTGAGAAAACTTGACTTGTGTTAATGTGTTTATTTATGTATTTTTTTTTTTGGGTCTCTGTGTTTTTTTTATGAAAAAAAATAAAAATGTGTGAATGTTTGTTTTTTTTGTCTTACTTTGTTTAGAAAATTAAAAAATAATATAAAAAAAAAACCCCAAAAAGATTTTCTTAATATGGTTTTGCAAGCTTGAATTTTTTTTGAGATGTCCTTGGTGCATATTGGAATTGATGAGAATATCCATTACATGTTAATATGTGTGTGCTTTCTGTGGTCATTACTCATTTTGGAGTGTGTGTTCTTTGATTAGTATGTCTCATTCTGTACACACTCTTGGATTAGCAAATATCGGAGTCTTCCGCCTTAGTGATTATTTTTTTTATGGACTTCTGGCATTGTATCTTTTGCTTTTCTAGAGGAATTGACCTATACTAGCATATCATGGGTGATGTTGAGTCTCTTAACCACCATCCATCTTTTTACATCTCCATGGCTTTCCCCTCTGTTCTTTGTAGTCCAGGCATGAGGAAAAGGCTACCTCAGAGTCACCAACCAGGCCATCCTTAATATATCCATGCTTCTCTGGTTCGGTTTCTATACTCTTGAGTGTGTCAGCCGCCAATGAATGTGCAAAAGAAAGAGAAAATATGCAAAAGAAAGAAAGAAAAAAAAGTGCAAAAGAAAAGAAAAAAAAATGTGCAAAAGAAAGAAAAGAAAAACATGTGAAAAAAATAAGAAAAAAATAAAGGATTCATTGATTGAGGGGGAGCCTCCGCCTTTACTCACCAAATACCCCTTGATTCCTAGTGGTTTGACTTTCCTTTGTTGTGCTTAGATTCTCTTGTCGGAGGTCCAGCTTTCATATCACTACTAGGATTTGAATCTAGTGTTTGTCGAACTCCAAGAGTCACACACACACTTTTCTCATGGGATCTATGCTTTTCACATAATGCATCACTTTCTTTTATGAGGAATTTTCTAGAGGCTGTGCACATTGTGTTTTCAAGTAATTGTGTTTCTTGGATAATCTTGTGTGTTTCAAGGTACAAATCTGAAATTCCTTGCTTGCTCCACCATATTACTTTTTGTCCTTTTTCTTCTTGTTCACTGTTTTCAGTGTTTGTGGTTATTTTTAATGAGGGGGAGTTTGGTTCATCATTACCAGTGTTTGATGGTACAGTAGTTTGGTTGATGGTACAGTGTTTTTACTTTTGTTTATATCCTTCTTTGGTACAGTTGGATTGTTAGTATTTTGTTTATGGATTGATTTATATTTTGTTATTTAATCCAGTTCCACATATTTTGGTTGGCTTGTGTGTGGTTATTTTATTTCAGGATAATTATTCAAGAGCATGGATTTGAGTGTTAGTTCATAGTTGGTGGTGCTGCTTGAGAGATTTTGTTAGGCAATTTGTTTTAGATTGGTTTTATCCAGGATTTGACAAAGGGGGAGATTGTTAGGACTTTTTGTTGTCAAATACCATGGATCAAAACCAAGGTTGTAACAAGAGTTCTTTAAGAAGTGGGTTTCCTTCAAAAACAGGATTACTTTGGAGTTCTATAAGAAGTTGGTTTTCTACAAGAAGTTGGTTTTCTTTTCCAACTAGGATTGCTTTGGTTTTCTATAAATAGTTGGGTTTCTCCCAAATCTAGGCTATTTTTTGATTCATTCATTGAATCTCTCCAGATCTTCTTTTTGGTTCTTAAGGGTTATATCTGGAGATATTTTTTAAGTTTTCTTTGTGAGTTTGTCATTCAATTTGAATAAAGTACAGTTTTGACAGACTCAACCTGTACATACATTGTGTTGGAACAATCTTCTATGTAAAATAAATAAATTGAAATAAATCAAACAAATAAAATAAATTACGTACCGAATTTATTTTTACCGAACCGAACAAATAATTAAAGATCAAGTCGAGTGTGTGACACTCTGTCCTTAAGACAGATTCGCCCCGTTACGGTGCTTACGGTTAAGTGGCGTCTATCTCCTAGGATATAATGATCTTCAAAAATTTGTAGTAGCACTCCAAACAAATTTGTCTGGCGAATTAGAACCCTTGTGTTCTATACTCTCTTTAATTTTTTCCTAATACTAGAATGAAGAATAAAACAAAAGCAAGAAGATAAAATCTGGACAACAAGGAAAAGAGAATTTTCAGACTATTTTTTATGCATCAAGACTACTGGAAAGTGGTTGGTATTTATAGGCAAATAAATCTGTCCGAACAGGTGCAGTAAAGAACCGAACAGGTATGAAACAGATGCAGTTTGAATTCAAACAGATCTGCAAACTGTTTTAACAGATTAACTGCTGGTAACTGCTGCAGCTATTTATCTGTTCAGAAACTGCCCAAAAATCGAATCTGTTATGGTCTTTTTGAACTTGTTTGGACATGGACCGAATGAGGAAAGAAATTAGGACAAAAATTAAATTCAAATTTGAATTTAATTAAATTTTCCCGCAAGTAATTTTTGAAAAAATTCAAATGAATTTTTTCCAAAAAATTAATATAAGAACCGACCCAATTGGGCCGGATGGCGGCGGCGCGCGCACGCGCGCGTGTGGTGGTTTGGGCTAAGGTTCACTTTGTCCATAACTCCTCTCTTCTACAAACTTGGGGTGCCCCTTGTGGCCCAACCCTAGTGTTGTAGTCTAGAGCTTATATACATATACAAACTCTCTTAAAGTTTCAATGTGGGACAACCCATTTCAAAGAAACCCACATTTACTTCTTTAATTATTCATTCCACGAGCTCGAAAATGATGTCAACTTCCCATTCACTCATAAATGGTTTTGATGAACCGTCTTCATCGTGTGACTTGCCATGCGGCAAAGAACATGTCACCTCTTCAGACTCACCCCAAAAGGCGTTTGGGGCCCACTCAATTTCGGGCTCAAAGTTGGCCCAAACTAAGCCTCATTTGACGCAGCGGAATACACGGGGACTAGATATCGTTCTAGTAGATGAAAGGGGCTCTTGAATCCACGAGAAAAATAGAACCTTGAATCTACAAGAAAGAGAAAATATCTTAATATTATTGATTGAATGAATAAAAGTTGTATTTGCCATGAGGCTTACATAGCTATTTATAATAAACTAAACCTAATACTTGTAGGAAAAGTAATTCTAAAATAAACTAGGAAACTTAAATCAACACACAAATTAGGAAACTTAAGAGAATAGGAAACTAAAAATTCTAAACTATTTAAAATCCTAGTCAAAGTCTAATTCCAAAATAATAAAATTAAGAAACCTAATAATTTTAAAATATTTATACTAAATTACAAGAATCTTAATAAAATAATATATCAAAAATATAAAAATTCTTACAATCTTGTCCTACATCAGACTCCTCTTCTTTGAAAGAACTCGCCCTCGAGTTCATATTAGAGATCTGCCATCGTCCATCCCAAATAAAAAGATACTTGGAATACTTCAATTGTTTGTCCCTCTTCTGCACATTATATGCAGAGAAGTCTACTTTCTGAAAGTTATTCTTTATATGCTTCAACTGGTGGACAAGATCAATTAGACAAGCATTGAAAATCAAATTAAATTTCTCAACACCAAGAAAATCAATGAAGGGTATTTTATGTTGATGTTGGATACTCTCTAGACTTTGCTCTGTCTTAGATTCAGTTGGACATTCAATTATCATCTTTCGAACATCAATTGCATCCTCAATCAACTTCTCTGGTTCACATGTCAACTTTATTACCTCATCTTTTATTTCTTCTGTTTCATTGAGTTCAACTAGATCTTCTTCTTTTATGATCTCATAACCATCATAATAATCAAGAGATGATAGTTCCGTTATTAGAAGCTCTTGGCTAACTTCAACATTTTCCTCTTGCTTCACCTCTTCATTGTCTTCTTCAAATTTCTTGATCAAAGTAATTTCAGTGACCTCTCTTTCATCAATTTCAACGTTCTCACCATTGTTGAAATCAACTTGATTTTCTACTTCAATTGAATGTCTATTTGGGTCTTCAAAATTTTGAAACATTGAGGTACTCAAAATCTTTTCTTCCTCAATGTGTGGTTGAGCGTGACAAATTTGTTGACCTACAAGACTTAATTGACCCAAACTTGGCAGAGCAATAGTCATGTTTCTCGAATAATCTGTATCCACAATTCCATAATAATTATTGAATTGCGAAGAATATTGTGAATCAAAATTACCTTGGAACAATTGTTTTGATTCAAGTTTTCTTTGATATTGTAGATACAATATTTGTCCATGATTTGTTTGAAGGAATCTAGAACTCATCAACTTCTTCATCTTATGCCACGTCCTAATAGGTTGTTTATATTGTCGCCTTCGATCATATTGCAATTGTTTCCACCATGTAGAAACATAACCTTGTAACTTACATGCGAAATATTTGGCTTGCTTTTCTTCAGAGATTTCCATACTCTCAAGGAATTTATCAACTTTGCGAAACCAATAAATAAAATCCTCGGCATGACAAGAAGCATTAAAATAAGGAATTTCTGGTAGTACTTGATAATTTCCAAAGTCATGATTGATGCAATTATTGCTATTGAACACATCACTAAATCTTCGTTGTCGCCTTACCGATTGGTATTCACCATAATCCTCGAATAACTCATCTTCAGCTTCATCCTCACTATCATATTGATAACAAGAAGATCGTCTCAAGACGTTGTGGTTAATAGGCTAGCCTTGGGCAAATCCCATAGCGCGGTTCCTATTAACATTGTGACTAACAGGTTGGCCTTGGGCAAATCCCTTGACTCGAATCCTATTAGATCTTTCTCTATGATCATCGTCAATAGAGCTTGTACTTCCTCTTTCGATAAATGACATCGAGCCAGGAGAAACCTTGCTCTGATACCACTTGACGCAGTGGAATACACGGGGACTAGATATCGTTCTAGTAGATGAAAGGGACTATTGAATCCACGAGAAAAATAGAACCTTGAATCCACAAGGAAGAGAAAATATCTTAATATTATTGATTGAATGAATAAAAGTTGAATAAAAGTTGTATTTGCCATGAGGCTTACATAGCTATTTGTAATAAACTAAACCTAATACTTGTAGGAAAAGTAATTCTAAAATAAATTAGGAAACTTAAATCAACACAAATTAGGAAACCTAAGAGAATAGGAAATTAAAAATTCTAAACTATTTAAAATCCTAGTCAAAGTTTAATTCCAAAATAATATAATTAAAAAACCTAATAATTTTAAAATATGTATACTAAATTACAAGAATCCTAATAAAATAATATATCAAAAATATTAAAACTAAAAATATAAAAATTCTTACAATCTTGTCCTACATCACATGGAATGGACTATGTTAAGGGGACTCACACTCCTCTTTCTATCTCCCTCCTCTCTACCTCATTAGAAGTCAAAATAGAGGTGATGTATTAGGGGATGTGACATCACTCTTTTCAAGTGTGAATTTCTATGTTTGAGAAATTAATGTGAAAAATTATGTAATTGAGAAATTTCTTACTTAGCAATGAAATTTCACAGTTAACAAGTGAATTTTCAGATTTTTTCGATTAAATTTCAAAAATATAAATTTTATTAAAATGAATTTACTATACAAAAATATGAAATTTTAAAGTTTCGAATTAATAAAACATTACTGCCTCCAAATTGCTTCTATACCTAATAAGAGAGGTTGTATCAATCAAATGGTGATTCACTATACTTAGTAGATTAATAAAAAATTTATCGGATTTAATCTAATAAAATGATAGATAATATATAGCACCAGTAAAAAAAAATTAAAAATACACAAATTAAAGATAAAAATGAGATTATATATAGCATTGTTCATAAAAAATAAAAATAAACTGACCATAAAAGGGAGAGGAAAAAATGGAGATAAAAGTATAGAACTCTTACGCATTGTTGACTTCAGTGCGCTTAGAAAAATAATTCAATTCATCATTATTATGGTAAGTACCAATCACCTTCTCAAACAGTATCTTCAAATCTTTAAAATCTTGATCTAACTTTTCCTTGTGGATTGGACACTCATTGTCACCCTCTAAAGGAGGACGAGGCACATTTCTTAGGAAGGCAAATTTAGGCTTGTCATTCACAATCAAATGTCTTTGATTGAGAGACGTCCATGAGTGTATCTTTGGCCATGAAGTTCACACATGCCAATTATAATGCCCCTGCAATAAAATATAATGTGAACTTCAGCCACTTGAAAAAAATTGTTTAAAAAGCCAAAAATGTTTGGCATATGCCAAAAAGAGCTTTTCTTTTTTTATTTTAATATTAACTTTTTTTGTTGCCTTATTTTTAGCCAATAATTAACTTTTTGGCTAACTCTCAAAAGAAGCTTAAGACATATCAAATGATACAGTGGTCCGTGATATAAAAATAATTCAGAAATGATCCTGTTTGGCTATAGCTTTTTTTAATCCGTTTTTGACTTGTTTAGCTAATAATTGTAAAAAATAAATTTTTTATAAGATTTATCTATATTTTGGCAATTACTAAAAAAGGGTCATTTTTCAAACTTTATTTTTTTTTTCATTAATGAAATCTTTTAAAATGTGCATTATTATTATTATTATTATTATTATTATTTATTTATTTTTTTACTCTTCATGTTCTTCTAGTATAGAAAAATCTACAAATGAAAAAAAATATACGTGTATTTTTTTTTTTTTTTTTTTTTTTTGGTGGTGAAAAAACTACTAAAGACCAATAAATAAAAGAGAAAAAAAGAAGGCACATTACCTGACCTTTTCAATAACAAAAAAACTTTTAGTATTTTCCAAATGCATTAATTCTTTTAGTAATAAATTTATCTTCTTTTTTTTTAAAAAATTTATTTATAGATGGGAGAAATAATTTTATCGTAGAAAAGAAAAAAAACGTCTTGTTAAAAAAAGAAATAATAATAATAATAAGGTTACAAACAAAACACTGAAAAAAAGCAATTGTCAAACTCAACCAAAAAAACAATCATGAAATCCAATGGGAGTGGAGCCTAGCCACACTATGATGCTCGTTATGAATAGACTGTAAAAGGGCTGGTAAGACATACCGGATTATATCTCGATATTGTGAGACAAGTTGTGGACCGTTCCAAATTCTCGAGTGTTCCTTTTTATATTTTTCTAAGCTATATTGAATCTTGTCCACAGCAAGCCAGTAGTGCTCTTGGTGTTTTATGATGAAATATGACTTGAGAAAGCTCACACCTTGGAGTTTTGACAAATTCTCATGAACATTCTTTGCTTCATTCTCATTTTCAAATCCCAAAAATGACCTCTCAACATTCATACCTTCTATTTTAACCCACCCATCCCGAATAGATTTTTCAGGTGAATCCTCCATTTTGTATTCAACACGAACATCCATTGAACCACTCTACAAATCAGAATATATATAATCAAAACCTCAAAATATAGAAAAATCTCAATTATAAAACAAAATCAATTCTCATAAAAATATTTAAATTTTCAATTTTAACTTCAATTAAGGGGGCTCAATTAATTAAGCTGAAAGTAGAGATGGCTGTTGAGAGCGCCTAAAGTATGAAGAAAGTTTTTCTTTAAATTGTATATATTTGTCTAGTGCTTGTTTCTGTCCAGATAGGACCTCATTTGGCCTACCTTTGCGGGCTATGCTAGGGTCTGTTTTTTTGATGTATATATTTTTTATTTGGGTGGTTGAGAACATAAAATGTGTTCATGTTCGACATACAATTTGTATGAGGTTCCTGAATATATTAAAATCTTTAAATCTGAACAGGTGGATATTTTTGTGTTGATTGCCAAGGCGATTTGTAAGGTATGGCAAGTTGAAGGATCAACTCCACTTCCATTGAGTAGTTTATTCTACCTAATTTTTATACGTAGTCTAGTTTTTTAGTGGTTGTGATAGACTTGTCAGGTGGTAGCAGCATTGCTTCGTTGCTGTGCCGACAAATTTATGTGTAGCTTCTGTTAGGGCCTGCGACATGCCCCTTGTGTTAGTGTAACCTCTTGTATTTAATTTATGACTTATTCACCCAAAAAAGAGAGGGGGGGGGGGGGTCACTTTTGGTGTAGATTTTCATAACATACATGCACAACCATTAGCCTACATATATATGAGCAATACATATATGTGTGTGTGTGTATTTATTTATATCACATATGCAAGAGGATTTTTAAATGTTGGTATGAGGTGGGGGATGGCACCCTAAGCCATATGGTAATTCTATTATTGTGATTGTCACATAATTTTTGATTAACTTGTCTAAAATTTGTATTTGTAAGAGCATCTTCAATGTTTACTCTTCCCCCCCCCCCTTTCCGCCATCAAATTTGAATAAAAATTTCATATGATATTGAGCATTCTAACAGAGAATTTTGAATTTTCATTACAGCACCAGTCGACCGGGAGGACGACCGGGCGGATATCTGGTCGGTCAATCAGTTTGTATAATTTGACCAAATTTTGAAACATTTTTTTCCTCCTTTTTTGTTTCCCTTAATTTATATCCCATTTCTTTTTCCCTCCATTAATTCTTTTTCATTAGTTCTTTTGCATATCAGTCCTCCAAAACTAAAGATTAACATAATCTGAGTGTGAGACATGGATCGAAGAGAGAAGATTCCCGTCATTTGAACCCTAGGAGGAGGAACAATGATATCACAGTTACGAAGATTCAAAACCCTAACGCAGCTATTTTTGATATTGGAGAAATAGAAGTCGAATAGGCAAACTAAGTCGAATTCGATGTAGTTCAAATATCTATAGACATCGAGATCAAGTTCGAGGACTTGTTCATTGATCGCATAGCATATCCACGACGAGACTTGATGGTGAAAATTGATTTCAACTATTGGGAAGCAAAATGTGAGCTTGAATTTGCAGAGACGAATGTGGGATCGATCTATGAGGGTACAATTGACGAATTCGAGAAACAATTGGCAGGTTTGAGGGAAGAAATCGAAGGGAATGAGGGAAGAGAGAGAAGTCCAAGTTGAAGTCAATAGAGGGAAGAGAATGCCAGACGGTTCGCCATTTGAGAGAGAGGGAGGTTGTTCAAACAACGTCTGGGGTTGGAAGGAATGAGAGGATATCAATGACAAGGTGTCCAAGAAGGTCATCCATGGTCACCATGTCCATCTCTATGTTCCAGTCGTCCGAGAGTATGGTCAGTTATGGGCAATTTTGCAAGGAAGTGGATGTCTGGGAGGACAATCGGCGAGTCGTCCAGTGTTCCTACAGTCTCCAACGGCTACCTATAAAGTTAACGGCAATCTATAATAATTGATGAAATGCTCCAAGCATCCTTAATTTGATGAAAAATTTAAGACATCATCAATTTGATACTGGTTTGACGTCAACGTTAGAGCACCAAAACTGCACTTTTTCATCAAATTTAAATTTGATGAAAGAAAATAGTAAATGTTGGAGACGCTCTACACTAATTTTCATGTTTAAAAAATTAAACAGAGCTAACGTAATAAAATTAATATCATTTTAAAAATAGAATTTTTAGTGATGAAATACTCTTCTTTTGAAACCAATTTTTTGTCTAAAAAAGAAAAGGGAGACTTATGTATAGGTCTTAATAGATGAACTTATTCATCCAATAGGTCTTATGATAATTACTAATATTTTTCATCAAACATTATTAAAAAAATTGTCATTAATTGTTAATTTTCAACGATAATTAGAAAATTTTGTCACAAAAAATGTCACTAATTATGAGTTTTAGGAACAGTTTAAAAAAATCGTCACAAAAAACGTTACTAATTTTTAACTTTCAACGACAGTTTGAAAAATTTGTCATGGAAAAATATCACTAATTGTAAATTTAGTGACAATTTATAAAAATCGTAACAAAAAAAAAAGTATTTTTAGTGACTATTTTACTAGAACTTATTTTTAATAGGAATTTATGAAAATTAACTCCAACTATTAGGAACTTTTGATAGTTTACCCAAATTTTTTTTTTGGGTCTCTAAACGTACATTTATTCGTAATATTTTCAAAAATTTATCGCTGAAGTTTTTTTAAAAACTTTTTGCTACGACTTTTTAGCAATTGCCGGAATCGATCTACAAATATTTTTTGCAACACAATTTTCACTTCTCGGAACAAAAAAGTTTGGTTCTTAAAAAAAACCCTTATATGTTATTGTAGAAGATGACGATATTTTTTTTTCATTCACACTTTGATTACAACAGATTAAGAGATTATATACACAACTAGCTAACTAACTCACTAACAAACACTTCTAACTAATTAACAAACTTCACAACTGTTACAGATATTATATTGAGGACTGCTATCAACACATGACTGTGATAGATGAGATATCAACGCTGACTCTCTTTTTGGCTGTGATAATGGAGATGAGTTGTGAGACCTTTGTTGCAACTCAGATGCAGGAGGGAGCTGCTTTGACTGATGCAGCTTGGGCTGCTTGAACTGCTCGGACTGTTGAGATGCAGTTGATGCAGTTGAGTCAGTTACAGAGTCAGTTACAGTTAGAATCTTATCAGCCCCCTGCAAGCTGATGGGGCAAGGGAGCACAAGAAGCTTGTCTTTCAAATACTGAAATCGAGAGGTAGGAAGAGGTTTGGTGAAAATGTCAGCCACCTAATCTGTGGTAGGCACATACTGCAAATTAATAAGCTTGGCAACAACCTTATCACGAATAAAGTGACAATCAATTTCGATAGGCTTAGAACGAGAGTGGAAAACAAGATTAGTAGCCAAGGCCATAGCAGATAGATTGTCACACTAGAGCTCAGGAATAGAAGGAACAGGGATGTTGTAGACACCCCATTTTTGACCGTCCTCAAGACTTGGACGTCACCGATTGAACACCCGGTGATCATCCTTGTTTGTGTTCGTTTGGGGTTCCCGGAGGTCTCGGCTACGCGCCTTGCCTCAGGACCCCCGAATTCGACTGTTTTGTGTCTGGTTTTGCACCAAACGCTTGTGCTTTGCCTTGGAGGGGCAGGGAATACCTTGTGAGGCATCCCCACACATCACCGGCCGTGGCTAGAGGCCACCGGCTAGGGTTTTATGCCATCGGCAATGTATGTTGCCGGTCGGCAGTAAATTTTGTCAAAATGACATCTTTGGCCGGCCGACTACTGTGCATCTGCTTTTGCAGATATTTTAGCACAGCTGTCTCGCATTTGCTTCCCCTCCATACACGTGTATGGAGGGATGGCCCTCTTGTTAGCTTACCTTGTAAGCTTTACAAGATTGGCTCCTCTATAAGAGGAGGCCTTCTCTCCCTTGTCCTAGGGTTAGAGAAGTTAGAAAAGAGAGTGAGAGGACTCTGGTTTTAGGGTTTAAGTTAGTGTATCTAACCTATATCTATACCTCTCCCTCTCTTGCCATTGTGTGTGTTTTAGGCTTAGTTTTGTGCATAAACACCTACCATCACACCATCCTCTTGGAACTGAGGTTCTTGAGGCTTGTTTTTGGAGCTTTGAAGCTGGTTTGGAGCTCAAGGGGCTGCTGGTCCACTATCTTTGAAGGTGGTCTACAAGGGTAAGACACTAGCCCTTTTTACCCCACTTTTGCATTGTATTTTTGACCATCTTAGAACTGTTTTCAAGCTTAGTGTTTAATACATAAAAGTTCTATTTTTAAGGCCTCTAAATAGTTTGTTAAGAGTGCTTTAAGCTTTGAGGAAGTTTGACCCCTCTAAAGGCTTGTTTGGCCCTTGTTTTGTGCCATCTTGTGTGAGCTCCGGGACCCTAGTGTTTGGCCCTCCTCACCACTGAAATCTTGAGGGATTTCAGAGGTGAGGATGGTGCCTTGAGGTCCTAAGAAGGAGAGGGCCACCCCCCTCTCCTTGTCGTCCTTGAAAAGGACCATTTTTGCCTCTTGAGGGAGCATCATGTTCAAGTGTGTGTTGACCATGTTCTAACTGTTTTTTATGCTTATTTTGCCATAATATAACTTTGTATTAAGTTGGTTTTGGTACACCATGCAGGCCTTGCATATATGCCTTGTGATGCCATTTTACCACCTTAGCATGCCTTAGGTTGTAAACCCTTATTCAAGCATGTTTTAGGCTTAGCCTTGTGAAGGTTTTGTGTTTGTTTTGCCATGTTTAAGGTCTGCCCTTAGTTGTTTGGGTCAACTTTAGCATGCATTGCATGGCCTCTTTGCATTTTGGCTTGTTAGCCTTAAGTGTGTGAGTGTGTAGCATGCCTTGCTTGTATCATTTCAGTGGTTTGGAACCATTTAACATGCTATTTCAGTCCATTTAACATGCTCACATGTTTGCCTTGGATGCCTCTTTGATGCTTTGAAAGCTTGTGTTGTATGCTCCATGTTTTGGCCATTGTGCATGCTCTTGAATTCGAGCCACTTAGATGCCATCTCGGGGGCTCCGTTTGCATGGTCTAGGTCTGCCTTGGACCTGTTTTAAGCCTTCTTGGCCTTGTGAGGCTTGGTTGGCTTAGCCATGGTTTAAGTCCCCTTGACTTGCTTCAAATACTTGGGCCATTTGTTACATGCTTAGCCTATCTTGTTTGCTTGGTTTGGCACCATGTTCTTGCATGATTTTCAGAGCTTAATGCATGCCATATGTCCATGATTATTCCCTTTTAAGTGTGCTTAAAAGATGTCCTTTGATGCTTAAGTGTTTAAGCCTTGACATGAGCATGTATGTATGTGTGTTTGGTCTCACCTCTTGAGCTTGTGGCCACTGTTTAGGCCTATTTAGAGTTGCCTAAATCATGTTTAAGCCCATCCCTTTGTTGGTTGCATATGCTCCTTGAGTGTTATAGCATATTGGTAAGTTGTTGCATGTTAGTACTTGTATGACTGAATGAAGTCACACGCTTGTTTGCATGCTCGGACGTCCACATTGCATCTTGCGTGCTTGTTGGTTTACATTGAGGTCTCATGCCTTGCATGCTTATTAGCTTGTATGCTCATTTGCATTGGCATGAATGCATACTAGATAACATGCTTAGGATTGCATCGCATAAGCACGCATGCTAGACCTCTTGAGATGAGTGTGATAGAGGTTGGGCCTCCTTGTGTGTTTATTTGGATTGCATTCATTTGAAATTGAAGTTGCACACTTGATTCTTTGGACCATCATGCATGGAAATGCGTGATTGGTGGTTCGAGAATCGAGGCACATCCTTCTTTGAGTCATAAACATGATAAGGGGTGTGATAGGTGCATATATTCCTTGAAATGCATTGCCATGCTATGCCTTGTCCTCTGCTGCTGTAAGTTGCAGGTTTAGCAGTCATTTTTGGCCGACCGGCAACATATAGTGCCGACCGGCCGTCCATCAGTGGCTGATAATTAAATCAGCAGCCGATGATCATATTTGGCGGCCGGTGGAAATCCTCCTCAGCCGGTGGTGATCCCCAGTGTTCAGAGAAGCATCTCTGAGACTTTGGTAGTCTTTAGAGGGGCAGAGCAGGGAAAACAGAGGCAGACTATGCATGGCAGTGGCTTTTCGAGCGAGACCGAGCATGCGTTGCATTGAGCCATCTCCCCGAGGCTGCTATTTATTGCTTTCTTAGACTAATTAATTTGCTTAATTAGTTTAGTTTGGTCTGTAATAATTAATTAGCTAGGATAGTTAATTCATTATTCGAATTGTATTATTATTTGGTCCCTCCGAGCGAGGGTCAATCTGTAATAAGTGTGGGTGTGTGTGTGCATGTCTTCCAACCCCCACCTCTTTCTCCCTTTTACTTACCTGTTTTGATGGTTAGTATTAGGACATGTTTATTTTAGCATACCTTATGCTATGCATGCATGCATCCATTCATCTGTCTTGCATGCACCAGGCTCGGCGCATCATGCTAACTGCATTAGTATTTCAGATCTAACTTGAATACGTGCATTAAAATGATTGTATTCCATATGCCATTTTAGGGTTAGCCGAGCCTATCTTAATGACATTTTGTATGCGATGCATTAGCCACTTAACATGAACTAGGATCATGCATATGATTACTAACTAGTTTCTGTTTTGGCTTGGAGTACTCTGTAAGTTCTTTCGCTTTAGCATCCTCACACGTGTGTGAATGTTGCCATGATAGCATAAATACCATGAGGCTAGTTGCTTATGTGATATAACTGCTTGAATGCCTGTGGATGGAGGTCAAATTACCTAAATTGGAATAATGCATTAAAACTGAGAGTTTTAAGCCCACTAGATAGTGGTAAAACCATCTTTTCCAAAAAGCCCACTTGAAGGTGGGAAAACCTACATTTTAGCCTACTTGCGAGTAGCAAACCATTTTCAAAACAAACATGCAATGTTTTGTTCCAATTTAGGCGATTTGGTCTATACTTGTTTGCTGTGCGCATAACATAGTAATTCTAGGCTAATAACCGGAATAAGAACATATAATGTTTTCAAAACAAGATATCACGGTTAGTAGAGGCCGATCTTCGGATCGGGCGAGAGGGGCTGCTCATAGCTGACCTTCCCCAATCGTACCCAAGTTCCCGAGCCGAGGCAACTTTGGTGATGACGGACACGTGGCCTTTGGCACCGAGTCAGGGTTTCCTAAATTCCCCATTTAAAAAATATTTAGATGGCGACTCTGTATCTGGCAAAGCAGTCCATGTTTGGCACTTCTTTTCTAAAAATCTGTTTTCTCATAACGATTTGCCAGATTTGGACTCTTTGGTTCAGATTAAGAACCGTGACAATTTGAGTCCGAACTGTAGTAAACCCGCAAAACGAACAGAACGGGGGTTCACCCTCCCGGGGCGCTCGGGGACGTCTACAGTTTCTGGCGACTCTGGTGGGGAAATTTAGAGAGCTTGACTCAAACTCGTGATATCTTGTTTTGATTTCATTTATGTGTCTCTTTGCATTGCATGTGCATTGGTGCGCCAAATTGGAGGATTCAGTGAAATGAAGCTGGGAGGAGATGGCCAAGGCCTTCGTCGCACAATATTCATACAATACCCAAATCGAGATTACGACCCGTGATCTTGAGACGACGAGGCAGGAGCCTAAGGAGAGCTTCTCAGAATTCGTGGCCCGCTGGAGGGCCAAAGCCTCAATGATGACCATTAGGCCGACGGATAAGGATCAAATACGGATGGTTGTGCGCAACCTCCAGCCCAAACTAATGCAGAAAATGATCGTGCTTCCCTTCCCTACCTTTTCAGATTTGCATGAGATGGGAGTACAGATCGAGGATGCTATGAAACAGGGCCTTATTGACCAGGAGAAGGAGCAGCCCAGGAGGGTGTTTACCCGCAGTTCGAATGCGACCACCAGCGGTGACGCAGCTGCAAGATCTTCCGAAGTGGGCATGGTCGCCACCACCACACCAAGAGCAGCCACCCCTTTTGTTGGTGCATCCACTTCAAACCCCCGAACTTCAGACTATCTACCCCGAGGCAAGAGGGTTTTCACCCCACTCTATATGTCTTTGTCTAAATCCCTGGGGGTCCTACTCAGGAAAGGACATCTGAAACCGTTAGAGCAGCGGCCTCTACCCGATCCTCTCCCTCCAAAGCATGACCCGAATAAGTACTGTGCTTTCCATTAACAAACCGGTCATGACACCGACAGTTGCGTCCGTCTCCGCCACGAGATACAAAATTTGATTGACAACGGGGTCATCCCCGCACCAGGTCCTGCAAAGTCTATCGGCACTTGATCAGTGAACTTGTGGGGGATAATGTGATGTGATTAGGGGATGAACCACCTGCGGGCGGCACTCAGTTTACTCCAGATGTGGCGTATGGCACGCACTGTTTTGAGCATTTGTGAATGCTAGTTTTGTACATTCTAACTTGGGTATTAGGTCAGTCTTGTTGTGTTGAGTCTGTCTCTTTGTTTTGAGTCAGTCCTTTCATACTGAGTCAGTCGGGTCTGTCTTGTTGTATCGAGTCAGTCCTGTTTTGTTAGAGTCAGGTGATTTCGGGGGTGTTACCTTGGATATCACTTGCTTGTTTTGTGTTTGTCATTTTCCTTTCCTTTGGGTCTGTTTCTACCGGGGAGCCAGTTGTGCCAACAGATTTGAATGAACAGCAGTGGTTTTTCATGCTTTTGTGTTTGCTTCTGCCGTGTGCCAGTTGTACCAGAAATTCCAAATGAGATGGCAGTATTTAACTAAGAACCCTGTCTTTTCTGTGCCTTGAAGTCATTGTAATGACTTGAGTTTTTCAAAAATTTTTGAACACTGCGGTGAAAACAAAAAGGAAGGAATTCCTCGGGATTTGCAAAAATTTGATCAAACTGAGAGAAAGAGAGGCGTGCTAAGCCCTTAATGAATGAAATCATGCTTGTTAGCGTGAGTACTGAGAAGGACCCTGGCTTGATCCAGACTGGTTTCACACTATCTTCAGCGCGAGTGATTTGTCGCTTTCTTAAAAATTTTCAAAAACAAAATGTTTTGCGCGGTCCTGTGAAGACCTGTGTGGAATCGCTCTTGAGATTGTGCAGCCTAGGATCGCTCTCAGCCTCGAGACTCAACCCCTTTTCTTCCAAACCTTGAACTTGAATTCAGAAGGTTCAACGGTCAACTACAACGTGAGGCCTGTGTGGCCAGATTTGAAGCAGCCCTCGAACAAGAGGCCAGGAAAGTCGGATCAAGAAGATCAGAAGATCAGAAGAAGCTTGCAAAGCTAGAACAGAAGCACCCTTTGAACTAGGGGCAAAGATGTCAGATGTGCTCGAAGAGCCGAAGATGAATCCTCTTGCAAAACAACAGCCACTCTCTTGGATACGGATGGCTTCGAGATCCTAAAACCATTTGGCATGGACTTGTTACACTTTTACCCTTTGAGAGGCTCGTTGGGCCAAAAACCCGGAAAGGGCGACCCAGGCAAAAGTTAGAGCAAGAAAAGATATATACAAAATGCAAAAGAAAAGAAAAAAAAAAGAGAAAAAATGCAAAAAAAAAGAAAGAGAAAAAAAATGCAAAAAAGAAAAAAGAATGAAAAGATACAAAAATTGAAAAAAAATAAGAACAACAAAGCTCGCAAGGTCGAAAACCCGCGACGGGCGCCTTGGCAAAAGTTAGAGCCTAAAAAGGAGAGGTTAATACCCGAGTGTACCTTAACCCCGAACTACGTAAGGCTTGATTCCCATGTTTGGGATACGTAGGAAACTTCATCCTGAAGTCCAGCCATAAACAATTCAAATTCAATTGTGTCCATGCAATGGTTCTGGCCATCTTTGTCTTCTCTGTATCTGAGGATTTGGTGTGTTCGTCGCTCTGAGGACTGACTACAATGCGCTGCGGTGCCATTCAAACAAGGGGCAACTTTCCGTTGCCATTCAACGCGCCGCGGTGCTGTTCAAACAAGGGGCAACCTTCCATTGCCATTCAACGCGCCGTGGTGCCGTTCAAACAAGGGGCAACTTTCCGTTGCTATGCAGCTCTCTTCAGGCACGGGGCAGTTTTCCTTCGAATCCGAGGTTGTGCATCTCAGGAGTAGGTTTTATGCTCGTTGAGCAATGGCCGTTTGCAAAAATAGTTTTTGCGAATTTTTACTGAGGTTGACTAATTCTCTCGAAAATTATTTCAATTTTTCCAAAACTGGACCATTTCTTGGACCCAAAAAAGGAAAATTTTCAGTGCTCATGGGTTCTACAGTAGCATTAGCCAAAGCCCTATACTCGGCCTCAGTTGAAGATCTAGAAACAATGGATTGTTTCTTAGCACTCCAAGAAATCAAATTAGGACCCAAATAGACATAATATCCCGAAGTGGATCGACGATCAACATTATTACCAGCCCAATTTGAATCTGAAAAGACATGAAGAGAAAAGGGGCCAGAAGTAAAATGAAGAACATGATGAAGAGTGCCCTTCACATATCTCAATAGCCGTTTAACAGCTTGAAAATCAGCATTGGTAGGAAGATGCATGTGTTGGCAGGCCTGAGTAACAGCTAGGGCCAAGTCAGGACGGGTAATGGTAAGATACTGTAAACCCCCAACAAGGCTACGATAAAGAGAATGATTGGAAAAGGAAAGAGCATCAGCAGCAGAAAGAGAAGGTTTAATAGCTAAAGGGGTAGAACAAGGTTTGCAATCAGTCAAACCAGCTCTATGAAGAAGTTCAGTGGCATATTTAGCTTGAGACAAGAAATAACCATGAGGCAAGGATTGAACAGATATGCCCAAGAAATAGGACACATGACCTAACTCTTTCATGGAGAACACAGTATGCATGTGATGAATAAACTGAGTAAGAAGAGAAGAATTACTGCCAGTAACCAAGATGTCATCAACATAAACTACAAGAATGATAAGACTGGTATTGGTATGCTGAACAAATAGAGAAGAATCTGAGTGACTGTTAACAAATCCCTGAGAGATAAGGAATTTAGAGAAGGTAGAATACCAAGCTCGAGGAGCTTGTTTAAGTCCATATAAAGCTTTCTTAAGCTTGCATACTTGGTTAGAATCTTGAACAAAACCTAGGGGTTGAAGCATATAAACCTCTTCATCTACGGTGCCAAGCTGCATCAGTCAAAGCAGCTCCCTCCTGCATCTGAGCTGCAACAAAGGTCTCACAACTCATCTCCATTATCACAGCCAAAAAGAGAGTCAACATTGATATGTCATCTATCACAGTCATGTGTTAATAGTAGTCCTCAATATAATATCTGTAACAGTTGTGAAGTATATCAAAAAACTGAGGATTTTTATCAAAAAAATGGTCATCGTGTGGCAACACCATCACGTATTATGCTTTTAATTCTTTCATTTTGCATGTGCTTATGTGTTTAGTGTGAATTTCAAGGCTAATTATGTGATTATTATGGTTTTTGGATGCATATTTGTTAATCGTAAGAATATTTGTTATGATTTCTGATATAATATGAAATTGAAGGCCTTATCAGAAACCAAAATTGATTAATCTATTGTGATCAACATAATTTTTAGAGCCTAATGAGAAGTTTGATTAAATTTGATTCAGATTAAATCATTTTAATTAAGCCTTAGATTAATTAACTTAAGTTTTAATTATTTAGTTTAATCTTTGCTTAGTTAATTCAGTTAATTAGGCCTATAAATATATGATGTATATGATTAGGCTCATATTTTACACTCGAAATTCTAAAATTACACTCTAGAGAGAGAGTGAGAGCAATTTAGAGAGAGAGGGCTTAATCTTGGAGATTTGGCTAGGAGGCTTGTGAATTGGGAAGAACTCAAGATTCTTGCTAAATTTAGCTTGATTGAAGACCTTAGGTATGTATTTGAACCTTGATTTGTGAATTAATTCATCAATATGTGTATTCATGAATGTGGGGAAGTGGTTTGGAAATACTCTTCAGATCCTGGAAGACGCTTTTGATCCTCAGCTAGTCACTTGTAAAAGCACCAACACTCCGGTCGGGGGTGCCGGGGTCAGCACTTCGATGGGCAAGTCAGTCTCAATGGTCAAGAAAGCTTGTTCACTAAGTTAAGCGGAGTTATTCTTACATACCTTTCCAAGAACGCTGCTTCTATATTTATATCTGTTCTTTTTGGGACCTCGGGGCCTGGGCCTACTTTTCAATCATTACCCGTTCTTCTATTCGGCTTCGAGGATCCTTTCTTAATCGGCCTACGTATTGTATTCGGCCCATCCTAATCATGCAGGATACAGCCAGTTAATGTTAATACTATAATATACCCCTTCCGATTTAGCCACATATTCGGCTCCCACAATTGCCCACCGAACTCCCCATTGACGGTAGTTAATCGGCGTGTTTGGTCTAGAATTCGAAAAGCTTATCATTGATCAGGTGGCCTCGCGTTCCCCAAGACAGATGTCAGAAGATGTCAGGAGGCGCACGCCTTTTCGTTTATCATTATACTTTCCTGCCCTATTCATGCGTCTTTCGCATTTATTGCGATTTGAAACTTCAGTCCTTTTGGATACACATTTCGTCGATCATCTGATACGTTTGGACCGCCAGCGCGCATCTCCCCTCGCACTCATATTTTCTGCAACTTTCGTCCGTCTATCTTCGTCTCATCTGCTCTTCGTAAGTCTTCTTCTCCTTTCTTTGTAGTCCTATTCTCTGTTTATTGTTCTTACTTTCGGCGAATCCTTGGGTCCCCGTTGAAATGGCTAAACATTTGAAAGACCTCCTTTTTGAGAGTCGCATTTTTGGATTCCGGCGACATTTTTCTATTCCCGATGACGTTCATTTGTCTCTTGTAATGAACAGTTCTCTAGATATGGAGAGAGAGGATCAGAATACGATCGTATTCCCCCTCCTGTCCATTGCGGAGGGCGGAGTTCGTTTCCCCCTACATCCATTGCTTAGGGCCGTCCTTCGCTATTGGAGTCTGATTCCTTCTCAACCCAATGCAAATTTCTTTCGAATCATTATGGGGATTATAGAATTGAATCGACGCCTTAGGATCAATCTCGGAATTCCGGCCATTCGGCACTGCTATGCTTTAGCCAAATCCTCCGGTCAACTGGGGCGGTACTTGCTTAGGGCCAAGGATACTGACCATCATTTGGTGACTATGCTTGCCAGTTCTAGTAAGAGGGTTGACGATGTAATGGTCAATGTCCGAGGTAATTGGGAGTTCGCTGAGGGCGAAGATCGCCTAGACCCCATTCCCAGACATAAGGGTGATCCAGGTTGCCAAGTAGTATCTTATGTTTGTTGATCTGTCTTTTAATCGGCTCTCTTTCCTTAATCTCTCATCTTTTGCAGGTAATAATTTGAAGAAGATTCTGACTTCTGTTGACGACGCGGTCCTCAGGGACATTAAGACTGCACTCAACTACTTCGGCCGCCAAAACGTGCAAAAACAAGGGAGAGCCGCCCACATTTTACTTCGGTACGAACCGACTTATACCACATTCTCGGTTGCGGATAGCATTCCGATTCTATCCGGCGATCAGAACCTCTCGGCTCTTATCTTCCCCAGCTACAAGAACCTTAGGCAAATTGGTCTTGAAGCTTCTGATTCGGGGCAAGACGCAGAGTCGGTGATAGTAGCCGCCGATCCGGCCAGAGAACTCACTGAGGAGGCCGAAGAGGTCGACGAGGCCGTGCGTTCGGCGTTTGAGGCTGCCGGACTCAACCAGCCTTCCTTTCCATTCGCTTCGGGTCGGGCAGAGTTCTCTTCCCGAGATATTTTCGCGAATTTGGGAGATCTTCCCGGCGACTTCTTCGAAGGTATGGCAAAGGAAAGCCTCACGCAAATGGCGCGTAAGAGAAATGTCGAGCGAATGGCTGCTCGAAAAAAGGCCGAGGCCGCCGAATCTGATGCCAGCTTGGCTAAGGCCTCTATACCCATTATTGAAGGAACGGCTCAGGTTACACCAGTCGGCACGGAAAAAGGTGAACAGCAGGCCGGTGAAGAACGGCTGATTCCGGAGGAGCGCGGCCAAAAACGTGGCACCGAAGAGGAGGCTAGTTCAGAAATTAGCCCTTCTGACAAACGGCCTCGCCTTAAAGAATCGGACGTGGTTGCTCCTTTCGTAATTCAGCCAAAGATCAGAGATACGCCGATTTCTTCCAACGCTTCGGCCATTGAGGATCCGACCGTTGCATTGAGCCTGGCGGCTTCAATTTCCTTACCGGCGGACAATGCGGCCTTTTGCGCCGCGCTGGATATTTTGGCCGTAGCCCTGTCTGCGCAGTCGGCACTTCTGGTAGGTATTAAATTCGCTTGAATCCATTTTTACAAGGGTATCTGACGATCACTTGTTTTTGCAGACCGTCGGCAGGATCGCCAACTTAGGCCGCCACCTGCACGATGCTCTTGGCAGAATTGACCGTGTGCAAACAGAAGTGGATAGTCAGAAGACTAGGGCCGAGTTTGAGAAAATGAGAGCCGCAATGGAGAGCGCACGAGCCGAAGTGGAGAAGGAGAGGGCTCGCACTGCTGAACAGCTTCGTTCTGATGCTGAGGCTAGAGCAAGTGCGAGTGAGGAGTCGCTCAAGCTCTCTAAAGACGAACTTGCCAAGGCGAAGACTCAGTTAGAGGAGCTCAAGGCGGCCCAGGAGAAAGCCGAATTGGAGGCTTTTGAGGCAGGAAAAAGAGCCGCCTTTACGGAATATGTTGATGAAGTTCCCAAATTTGAGAATCGGGGGTTCAAACACGGGTGGCTCAAAGCCCTTGTTGCCGCTGGGGTTACGTTGGCTGTGCCAATTCCTTACGAGCAAGTAGATGTTGAGCCACTTGAGTCCGACACCGAGGAGTGATTTGGGAGGCGTTTCCAAATTTATTAAGTTTTTTGATTTTTGTGTAAGTTTTTGATATTTGTTTGGTAGAGTTTTGTTGGTTCAGGATAGTTTTCATGTATAAATTGGTTGCTATCTTGTACACAATTTATTAATGAAAATTTCCTTGCAATTTCACTTCTACTCGTACACAATTTGTGTGGTTATGTTAATGAAACATTGTGATGTCTTTCGCTATTTTGCGTAAAATTGTTGCTAAGTTTCAGCTTTTAGAGGTTGAATATCCAGTGGCAATATTGATTCGTCCTTCACATGCTGACTGGATTAGAATTATGAAGAGTCGATTCATGAGCCGGCTGGGGTACTTGAGCCGAGTATATTAATCTGCTCTTGCCCCAGGCGGTTCCTGAAGAGGTTTGAGGAATCGATTCGATTCGTGAGCCGGCTGGGGTACTTGAGCCGTATATATTGAGGAATATACGAGCCGGCTGGGGTACTTGAGCCGTATATATTGATGAATCTGCCCTTGCCCCAGGCGGTTCCTGAAGAGGTCTGAAGAATCGATTCGATTCGTGAGCCGGCTGGGGTACTTGAGCCGTATATATTGAGGAATATACGAGCCGGCTAGGGTACTTGAGCCGTATATATTGATGAATTTGCCCTTGCCCCAGGTGGTTCCTGAAGGATAGATTGATGAATCTGCCCTTGCCCCAGGCGGTTCCTGAAGAGGTTTGAAGAATCGATTCGTGAGCCGGTTGGGGTACTTGATGGTAAAATCGTGCCCCTGCCGTCGACTCAGTCGGCGACGGGCGATTCAAGCTCTTCAATTAATGAGAGTGCCTCGATCGTACTGCCTCTATGAAGGGTAAGTGAACAAAGGTACATCCTTTATGATCTTGGCAAACAACTGACTTGAGCTCTTGCAAGAAGACTGATTGCGCGAATGTCGAACCAACTCTTCTTTAACAGTAAAGGGGAAGCGAAGACCCTAGCTGAGCTGGGCGGAGATATGAATCGAGGTGGTGAACCCTCGCGCTCAGGAAGTAGGAGTTCTAGGGGTCGCGAGAGGCGTTAGTCTCCTCGACGTCGCAGCAGATCGCCCAGGCGAGACAAGCAGTCGCAGGGTAAATCTCCACAGTCTTGAGTCGAGAGGAGGTCTGACGCGAATCCGTGCCCATTAAGCTTTGCGGTATTTGTGAAGAATAGACCCATGACGGAGGCGGACTCGATCGTTCGAGACCCAGACGTAGCGGTCGACTTTGCCTGACAAATATTTCCTCCTGAGGTTCAGCAATCAATGCTGGGTCGACAGGACTACGAGGTGTTTCGCGAGGGCATTCACGGCGTAGTGAAGGGGCTTTACACTGCTTACGAAGTCGGCATGCGACTGCGCGCTGCCCGTCAAGAGATGGAGAAGAAGGAAGAACGTATTCAAAGTTTGGAAGCCCGCGTGGAGGCGGCCGAGCGGGAACTAAGGAAGACCAAGGTGGCTCAAGCACAATCCACCGCGCACGCGAACCCAATTGTGGAAGAGAGGGTTACTAGTCGGCTTATCAGCTCCGCACTTGCCGATCGAGAGACGGCAAGTATGTTAGCAATAGAGAGCGCGAAGGGGAGGGCCTATGAGAAAGGTTTCCATGAGGGCTGAAAAGTGGGAATCGAGAAAACCAGGGAAAAATTGGCCGAAGAAGTGTGCCGATGTGAAAACCGTGGGTTTAGGCACAGTTGGATCAAGGCATCTCAAGCCGCAGAAGCTCTACGAGCATCAGGAATTGATTCGGCATCACCAAGCTAGAGGAATAAAGATTTTCCGTTTTCTGCTTTCGAAGTTGAGAAGAGTGAGGATGAGGGTGACGCCGTATGAGTTTAATAGTTGTAAGATTGGAACGCAGGGCGCGTTTGAAACTATGTAACTTGTTGTTTTATTGAATAAAGAACGTTTCATTATAAATGTTTCGTTGTCATTCATATTCGGCATATGTGTATTTCGTGTTGCTTAAATGTTTGAATGAATGTCTAAATATTGTCCGACCCAGGTAGCTGTTAACTGTCCGGCGGTACGTGGGCTTATCGGTAGGATCTGCACATGGGCAGGATCGACACATTCGTGACTATCGTTAAGGTTTTATTGAGGCTATTTCAACGGCCATTTATCTTTGACTTGGGTCAGCGCATTGATGCTTGGCCAGTTGGATTAGTGGGCTGGTCGAGGGCGATCGGCATGTGAAGACTTGGCCGACCGGCTTAATTAATCTATTTCGCTTTGGCCCAGCCAGTGCGTGTTTCGGCCAGCCGTCGGGATGGCGGTTGTGGCGAATGTCAATCGACGCTCGTCTTATTCAGCCAATGCGTTTTTTGGCGTTAATAAAATTTTCTTGGGATTGGGACCTCGAGATCGCGGTCGTTGCTGAGAATAAAAGGAGTAGGCGCTTCGCACCAATAATCCCACTTGACTCATCATTCCTTGTGTGGCATGGTGATTTTGGTTACAGAGGCTCAAACTTCGGTCAAGTTTGGTGTTGAGATGGTTTGCAGCAGAAAACCTACCCGTGAGGGAGTTAGGTCATCCAAAGAGCTTGAGATCTGTGAGTCTCCAAGTCGTCGAAGCAAATCACCCCGAATGGAGAGTCAACAACTGTCAAGTTCATTCTTCCTTGTCCTGGATCTTTGCCTTGACATTGTCAATGGTGTCAGGGGAAGTTTGGCGCTATGCAAGTCGTGGGCTTAAGCGTAACTGGTTCAAGGTATTGCACGCCGTGGAGGGGTTTAGGGCGACGGTCGTCGATCCGGCGAAGCTGCTTTTACCGGCGCGTTTTGTTCTTTTTTTGCTTTCGATATTGTAATGCTCGAATGGGGGTTGTGTTTATGTAACAACTGTTTAATCAAATAAATGGTTTTATTTTAAATATATTTGCGTGTTATTCTGAATTTTGCTTGTGTACTAAAGCACATTACTTCGAATGTATGATATGTTCTAGCGTGTTGCATAGGATCAATTATCAATATCTTTTGTTCGTGCCAATGTTTGCTCCGGATTCAGAGACGTAATTAGCGCTTAGCACTGTAGACCGATTAGTATGGCCGAACGGATTAATGCAATAATCCTTTGAAGCACTAAAGCGGGCTCCATATTTCGAGGCTTGAACCCCGGGGCCCATTCGGCCTTAAGGAGACTGAATCGACCCTAAGGCGTCATGCGCCGAAGGGGGCTCCGAATTCGGAGACTTAATCGGCCCTAAGGCGTCATGCGCCAAAGGGGGCTTCGAATTCGGAGACTTGATTTGGCCGATCGTGATATCCACGAAGGGCGCTCCGAATCCGGAGACTTAATCAGCCCTAAGGCGTCATGCGCCAAAGGGGGCTCCGAATTCGGAGACTTGGTTTGGCCGATCGTGATATCCATGAAGGGCGCTCCGAATCCGGAGACTTGATTTGGCCAATCGTGATATCCGAAGGGCGCTCCGAATCCGGAGACTTAATCGGCCCTAAGGCGTCATGCGCCGAAGGGGGTTTCGAATTAGGAGACTTAATCGGCACTAAGGCGTCATGCGCCAAAGGGGGCTCCGAATTCGGAGACTTGGTTTGGCCGATCGTAATATCCACGAAGGGCGCTCCGAATCCGGAGACTTGATTTGGCCAATCGTGATATCCGAAGGGCGCTCCGAATCCGGAGACTTAATCGGCCCTAAGGTGTCATGCGCCGAAGGGGGCTCCGAATTCGGAGACTTGATTTGGCCGATCGTGATATCCACAAAGGGTGCTCCGAATCCGGAGACTTAATCGGCCCTAAGGCGTCATGCGCCAAAGAGGGCTCCGAATTCGGAGACTTGATTTGGCCGATCGTGATATCCACGAAGGGCGCTCCGAATCCGGAGACTTGATTTGGCCAATCGTGATATGCACGAAGGGCGCTCCGAATCCGGAGACTTGATTTGGCCAATCGTGATATCCACGAAGGGCGCTCCAAATTCGGAGACTTAATCGGTCCTGAGGCGTCATGTGCCGAAGGGTGTCCGAATTCGGAGACTTAATCAGCCCTAAGGCGTCATGCGCCGAAAGGGGGCTCCGAATTCGGAGACTTGATTTGGCCGATCGTGATATCCACGAAGGGCGCTCCGAATCCGGAGACTTAATCGGCCCTAAGGCGTCATGCGCCAAAGGGGGCTCCGAATTCGGAGACTTGATTTGGCCTATCGTGATATCCACGAAGGGCGCTCTGAATCCGGAGACTTGATTTGGCCAATCCTGGCGAGTGCCCCACTGGGAATTGACATATGATTTTGAGGGATGAGGAAAAATAGTTCGTATTGTAGAGGCGAAATATATTTACAGGTATCAGAGCCCACAGATCGGGTCAGTGATAGGGTTTTCATCAGAACTCAGCTTGTGCCGATTGGGGGGAACCACGTATTTCTTCAATGCCGTGGGTTGTTGGGAAACGCAGGATCTGATGGTAGGTGCTTGGGACGGCCTTCATGAGATGTAGCCAGCTTCTTCCCATGATGGCATTATACGGTGAGGGGAGCTTCACGACCAGGAATTCCGCTTCGACCGTTCTGGAACCCGCTCGAACAGGTAATGTGACCTTGCCCAATGGATATTTGGGATTCGTATTAAAGCCGAACAGTGGGTGAGGCGCCGGAGATAGATCCGACTCGTTGAGGCCGAGCTTGGTGAAAGCTTGGTGGTACATGACCTCTGAACTACTCCCTAGGTCTATGAGAATTCGTTCAATGATGAACCGGTTTATGCGTAATCCAATGACCAACGGATCGATGTGGGAAGCCGTTGCGTCATTGAGGTCGGAGTCGTTGAAGGCAATTGTCGGAGCTTGTTCTGACCGGTCAGTCGAAATACGGCGCCCCTGTAGAGTTGGATGCGATCGAATTGTGTGCACGGCTGGGGGTGTAGGCAGGCTGTAAATTACATGGATCACGCCAAGTGGGGGAGAGTCCTGCCTCAATGCTAATGCCTTGGTCGGCTTTCCCTGTTTCACATACTGCTGCAGTCGGCCGTCTTGCACTAGTTCTTCCAGGTGATCTTTTAATGCGTAGCAACTCTCTGTTTCGTGGCCGTGATCTTTGTGATATTCGCACCTCCGGTCCCTTCGTCGTGTATCGGGTGGCCCTACCATCTTTGACGGCCATCTGAAGAATGGAAGGTGTTGGATTTTGGTCATTACCGCGGTGATTGGCTCTGACAGTTCCGTGTACTTTTTGTCGGCGCGCCTCGAGCGTCTACTGTCGACTTGCAATTGTTCATTCGTCAGGTGGGAGCATTGATTACTCGATCGGCGAGAGTCCCGCCTTTTATCTCGTTTAGCACGTTGTCGTGGCTCAGGGCTCGGAGGTGGCACGGAATCCTCAAGGCATCGTCTTCCACTTTGCAATACTCTTCGACTTTCTTCATCAACGCCCAGACTGTTTTGGGGGGTCTTCTGGTCAGGGAGTTGCGAAGAGCACTGTCAAGATGTAGTCCCATTTTGAAGGCGGTGACAGCCATGGAGTCGTTGCAAGCGTCGTCAACGAGATTGAAGCACTCCCAATATCGCGCCGAATATGCTCTCAGTGTTTCTCCTGGTTGGATTTGCATAGCCCAGAGAGAGTCGGCCTGTTTCGGCTGTACCTCGTTGGTGATGAACCTGGCCGTGAAGGATTTTTGTAATTGATGGAAACTTCTGATCGAAGCCGGCTCCAGCTTGTAATACCATCTGACAGCTAATGGCCCCAAGCTGATGGGAAATATTTGGCACATGAGGGCTTCATTGTCTGCATGCAACGTCATGGCCTGCTTGTAGTGACGTATATGATCAGTGGGGTCTGATTTTCCGTCATAGAGAGTAAATGATGGAGCTTTGAACTTCTTGGGCAGGGCCGCCCTCGCAATTCGTCGGATAAAAGGATCGTGCCGGTCCTCTTCGTCTGAACTGTTTCTTCTGCGCTTGTTCCTTGTGTGTGGACTTTTTTCAGAGGAGCTGGAAGTGTCTGAGCGTCCCTTGTTATGCTCCGTGGATAATGAGTTGGAATCGCTATCGGTTTCCCTTGGTCGGGCTCGAGGTCGTTGTCTACCTGCCCTCAGGGGTCGTTTAGGGTCATGGCGCGCGGCTTCTTTGGATTTTGCTACTTCCAGGGCCAAATCTTGACGGAGGCGTTCGTTTTCTGCGATCATATTTTCCAGCCTTTGTTCATTCTGTTTAGCTTGTTCTATGATGGCTTGCATCGTCTCCTGCGCTGAAGTCGTTGGCGAGTCAAAATTCAAGGCGCGTCTCGCAGCGATGGTTTCCTTCCTGAGCATATTTGCCGAAGTGATTTCCTCTCTCTGTGTAGTCTCGTCGGTGGCTATCGGAGGATCTTGCGTCACGCCTTCCATGGATGTACTTTGAGTATTCCCACAGACGGCGCCAATTGTGGGGAAGTGGTTTGGAAATACTCTTCAGATCCTGGGAGACGCTCTTGATCCTCAGCTAGTCACCTGTAAAAGCACCAACACTCCGGTCGGGGGTGCCGGGGTTAGCACTCCGATGGGCAAGTCAGTCTCAATGGTGAAGAAAGCTTGTTCACTAAGTTAAGTGGAGTTATTCTTACATACCTTTCCAAGAACGCTGCTTCTATATTTATATCTGTTCTTTTTGGGACCTCGGGGCCTGGGCCTACTCTTCAATCATTACCCGTTCTTCTATTCGGCTTCGAGGATCCTTTCTTAATCGGCCTACGTATTGTATTCGGCCCATCCTAATCATGCAGGATACAGCCGGTTAATGTTAATACTATAATATACCCCTTCCGATTTAGCCACATATTCGGCTCCCACAATGAAGATTATGAACTTAAATGCAAGAATTAAGCTTAGAATGAAGGAATTGGAGTAAATTCATACATACATGCATAAATTAGTGGCGTTTCATACTTTTGAGCATGGTTCATGTTACCTAAGTTTGAATTGAAGATTATATCATCCATGCATCCATGATTCATAAGGTTTTGAAGTTAAATTCCATGTCTTGAGAGTTTTGGGAAAGAATTTGAAGCTAATTGGGCCATGCATGGTGAATTCATGAAGTTTTGGCAATGATGTTTGAAGTGGGTTTTGTGTTCATATTTTAGTAGGTGTTCATGTGTTTTCGATCATGCCATGCAAAGGTTTTTGGCATAGCTCAAAATCAATTTTGGAAAGCCCAGAATTCGACCGCATCGCTCGAGCAAACAAGTTGTCACTCCAGCGTACATATCATGCATCTAGTATTTTTACAAACATTTGCAGTTGGCTCGAGTGATCAAGCTACTTGAGTGGCCACCTTTTTTATTTTGCACCTTGGCTCGAGCGACTATCGTGCTTAGATTTGGACCATCCAATACTTTTGTAGATCATGTGGTCCACTCGAGTGACCAATGTTGCGCTTGAGCGAAGTGTCCTGTTTTAGCATATTTTGAAAAGTCATATTCTATTCATAATTCCGTTTCCATTCCTTTCTGAGTATTCTTAAGCATGTAATGAGCATTCTAAATGAATTAAAGAGTTAGAAAGAAGCCAAAGAGAATTGAATAAGTTAGTGAACGGTTTTAATAAGCAATGTGACCTAATATGTGTATGTGTTATGAATTGTGTAGGTTCATTCGCGGAGCTGTATCAGTAACTGAATCATTGTGAGTAATATCTTAGTAAAGATATTTTATGTATCTTATTTTCTTAATGATACCAATGTGGTAAGTTTCCTAACTTATGATTTTATGTTATGAATGAGCTTTATATCTGTCTGATTCGTAAAAGATCTATAAACATGATTGACAAGCATGAAAGCATATAATGAACCTAAGGTCGTTCTGGACAAATGAAATGGACCCAAGGTCATTCTGATTATTTGATCCTCTGCATATTTGATAAGTCTGAATATCTGTTATGTGTTGACCCAATGATCATTATACAGTTGTAATTGAATAGACCTGAGGTCGTTCCGACAAGTATGATATGTTCTGCTCTGTATCTCTATATATGTTGGACCCGAGGTCGTTCTATCATGTATTGGACCCCGAGGTCGTTCTGTCATGTATTGGACCCGAGATCGTTCTATCATGTATTGGACTCGAGATCGTTTTGTCATATATTGGACCTGAGGTCGTTCTGTCATGTATTGAATCCAAGGTTGTTTTGCTATGATATGAAATTATTATGAGAATGTTTTCATTCAAGTGCTAGAACTCATTCATAAAACCTCTTTATTTTGATGTTATTCACTGGCCTTTTGCTCACTCCGTATTTATATGTATGTAGGTGGCCAGTTGGATGTCCAGCCCTAGTGAACCTGTGGAAGAATACCGAGTTTTTGTGGAGTCAGCCAAGGATGCCTCATGCTCGAGGCTTTTGTCTTTTGATTTTCTATTTTCTTTTGTTGGTCATGCTTGACCACGTCTATACATAAGTTTTGGTTTTGTACGATAATGGTATATGTATGATCTTGGACATGTGAAATCCTTTAATATATGTTTGGGTGTGAGTTATTAATACATAAGAAGTTTTTGTTCATGCCATTATGCACAAGCTCATTGAACAAATTTTTTATTTCTGCTTTCTCTTCTGGCCCCATATAATTAAATATGATTTGATTTATGTCTGATGTCATAGGTAATCTCATGATTACTGGCCGGTTATGATCCAAATCTCTAGGGGCCGGTTCGGGTCGTGACACACCAAGACCCCATGAAATTGAACTATGTCTCTAATGTACAACTCTAACAAATAATTAATTGAGTGGCCTATGCACATAGAGTGAAAGTGTGTAGACTTAGTCAACCTATCAACAATAACCCAAACGGCATCATTACCCCCATTGTGTCTGCGGAAGTCCCAACCACGAATGCCATGGTGACATGTTCCTACTTCCACTCAACTATAGGTAGGTGTTGTAAGAAACCTGCTGGTTTTTAGTGTTTGGTCTTCACTTGCTGACAAGTAAGCCATTTCAATACAAATGAAGCGACATCATGTTTCATGCCCCTTCACCAAAACTGACGACTAAGGTCAAGGTACATTTTTGTGCCTCTCGGATGTATCATAAGGCGTAAATGATGAAACTTCTGAAGTACCTCATATCTACAAGATCCTGGCATGAACAAACGGTCCAAATACCTCACACTAAGATCTGAATGGATTTTCAAACCCTTCTCTTCCTTCCCATTAGAGATTCTCTCACGAATTGTCTCCACCTCAAAGTCACCTTGTTATGCTTCCATGACTTTTCTAATCAAGGTAGGTTATGTAATCAAAGTAAACAAGGTAGCACTCATACTAGACTCGCCAAGATGCAAGTCATACTCGCCAATATCACCCAACATAACCCGTTCTCTAATGGCCATACTTGTCACGGTACTCACAGACTTTTGACTAAGGGCATCAGCCACAACATTGGCCTTCCTCGAATGATAGTGCAACTCAAAATCATAGTCTTCTATAAATTCCATCTACTTACGCTGGCACAAATTTAGATATTTTTTAGAGAACAAATATTTTAAGCTTTTGTGGTGAAAATAAACATCAAACTTCTCACCGTACAAATAATGTCTCCAAATCTTTAAGGCAAAAATTACAACTACTAGTTCTAACTCACGAGTAAGGTAGTTCTTCTCGTGAGTTTTTAATTGTAGTGACTCTTAAGCTACATCCTTCCCTCTTGCATCAACACACACCCAAGTCTATCCCGAGACGCATCACAATACACAGTGTAACCTAAACGCCTTTCCGAAATTATCAAAACGGGAGCAGTAGTCAATCTAACCTTAAGTTCTTGAAATGACTCTTCACAAGTCTCATTCCATACATACTTGACACCCTTTTTGGTCAACCTGGTTAATGGTGCATCTAATCTGGAAAAGTCCCTTTTACGAAATAGTGGTAATACCCAGCTAACCCCAAGAAACTTTGAATTTCAAAAGCATTCTTAGGCCATTCCCAATTCTGTACGACATCTATCTTGGAGGAATCAACGGTTACCCCTTCTCCCGACACAACATGCCCAAAAATTTTACCTCTGTTAGCCAAAACTCATATTTCTCGAATTTAGCAAACAATTTGTGCACTCTAAGCAAGTCAAGTACTATGTGTAAATGTTCCTCGTATTTCTCTTCAGAGGCTGAATATATCAAAATGTCGTCCACAAAAACAACTACGAATCGGTCTAAGAACTCCCGGAAGACTCGATTCATCAAGTCCATGAACAAAGTTGGGGGGCATTAGTTAACCAGAATGGCATAACTAGAAACTTATAATGGCCATAATGCGTACGAAAGGCCGTTTTCTAGATATCCCCCTCTTTAACTCTCAGCTGATGGTATCCCAACCTTAAGTCTATCTTTGAAAAGCAATGGGACTTTTTAAGTTGGTCAAATAAGTCATCTATTCTAGGTAGAGGATATTTGTTCTTAACGGTAACATAATTCAGCTTATGGTAATCTAGACACAACCACAATGACCCGTCATTCTTCATCGCGAAGAGAGCCGACACTCCCAAGGTGATGTACTAGGGCTAATAAAGCCCATATCTAAGAGATCTTGGAGTTGGCTTTTCAATTCATGCAACTTGGGGTGTGCAAATCTATATGATGCCATGGAAATCGGTGTTGTGCCGAGCACTAAGTCAATAGAGAATTCAATCTCTCGGTAGGGTGGTAAACCAGTGAGATCTTTAGGGAAAACGTCCGGATATTCACAAACTACCATTGACAAGTCACCACAAATCACACTATCTTCATTAGTTAGGGGAAGGGCAAAAAAAAAACTAAGTTCTCCCTGGCCCTTAAGGTCATACAACGGCGTAAGAGAGTCATCACCCTGATCACACATGAAATAAAAGCAATCCCCAATAAGTGTGCATAAGGACACTCGGTGGCACTAACAATCTATCGTGGCTTGGAAATGTGACAACCAATCCATACCCAATATAACATCAAAAATGTGCATGCCTAGGATAATAAAATCAAAAGAGAGTTGGCAATCTGCGACCTCAATTTTACAAGAGCGTCACACTTGTCCCAATGCCACTCTACCTCTAACCAGTGACTCAACCCACAAAGGAGATTCTATGACCGATCTCTAATTCCAAAGCAGAAGCAAAAGCAATAGATATAAATGAATGCGATACACCCGCATCAATCAACACACTAGCCATAGAATTGAACACCACAAAATTACCTCTCACAATAGAGCTTCCCGACAACTGCTCTAGCGCTGTAACGACGTACACACACTCCTATGGCCTTTAATCAACCTGCTCATCTCTCGGAGTATAGGCCTGCTGTACCGACTGCGCCGAGATGGCTCCTTGAATGGCTCATGAGGCCAGAACTGAATGAGCCTATTGGTGGCTATTTGTCTGTCTCAACCCCGATGCGCTAGATTGCGCCTCCCAATTGTGGGTATGCCCTATTCTGGCTTTGTGATGGCGTATACTCGTCATTCATTTTTTTGCATAGACAAATAGAATAAAATAAACATATTACAATTAATTGTGGTATGAGGTACAATACAAAAACTAAGTCAGAAAAATTCACCACAATTAAATCCAAAATTTAACATCTCAAAATTTCGTAAGTTAAAGAAAAGTAGTATCAAAGTCGAATTTCACAACTGAAAGAACAATTACCTTCTCCTTCAATCTTCTCCAACCCGAAGACATGTGTCCTCTTAGTAGACTATTTGCTCCTCAAAACCTGTGAAATATAAAGCTTGTGTTTGAATTATAAATTTGGATTGAAAAAAAAAAAAAATTTAAAAAAAAAAGAAAAAAGAGAAAAAGTGCACAAAATATAATTATATTTCACTCACATTTTATCTATATCTTTTCTTTTATTTTCTAAATCTCTATTTAAATTTATAATTCAATACAACCTAAAATATATATATATATATATAATAAGCTCGATAGCTTAAGAAATTACAAGTACCACAAATAGCAAAATCAAATATGCAACGATGAAAAAAAAAAATGTAAACACTGGAATTCCATTTTTGCAATATTATGCTTCAATATAAAAGGGGTTTAAATTTAATGATAAATAGGTTTTTGATAATTCAATGAAACAATTTGATGTTTGATAATTTAATAATTCAATGAATATAAACTTTTAAGTCTTCGTGACTATGATCACATAATTAGCCTTTGGCAAGGCCGATAACAACATTTAGTTATGAGTTCCTAGCTTTTAAGAAACTAGTTTCTGTGTTAATTCTTAACCCCTTATTAGATCGGGTCAAGACATAAGGTCAGGACATAATTAGACTGGAACCATTTTTCTAAATTAAACGCATGAAACCAAAATAAGTAAAAATAAATAAATCCCAAGGCTTGATTTTTTTAACAAAATAAATCTTTAGATTTTAATTTTATCAATTTAAACTATTTATCTATTTTTGTTAAGTAAAACTAACATATATATATATATTTAGTTATTCAATTAACAAAAAAATGATATTTAGATATTTTATGTATATTTGCATTCAGTTTAGTGACTAAAATACCATTTTTTTTTTACGAAAGTAGTAAAATGGTTTAAATTGAAAATCAATCAAAATATTATGATTTAAATTAACAAAACTAAAACTTAGGGTTTATTTTGTTACAAGGTTAAAACTCTAGATATATATACATATATATATTTTGGGTTGTAATTTCCCCTAAAAATTTTATTGTAACAAACATTAGGTGACAAATTTTTATCGTTGTGAGAATAGTTGCTTAAAGGTCATCCTAAGAACATCTCCAACGTTGTAATTTTTTTTTTTTCCCCATCAAATTTGAGTAAAAGCTTTTTCTGATATCGCACGATCCAACGAAGGATTTTGATCTTTCATCAATCATCGGTCGATCAGGCGGACGACCGACCGGTCGACTGACCAGTGTAAATTGCAAAAAAGTGGATGTCTAGGGGGACAACTAGCCAGTTGTCTAGTGTTCCTACACTAACGACTATCTATAATAATTTGATAAAAGGCTTCACTCATCCTCAATTTGATGAACAGTTTTATAGTCATGCTCAATTTGATATCAAACTAATGACAACATTGGAACAAGATTTTCATCAATTTTTTTTATCAAATTTAAATTTGATGAAAGGAAAATGTGCTGGGTTGGAGATGGTCTAAAAAGTCCAAAAAAAAATAAAATAAATAAATAAAAATTAACAACAAAATTTTTAAAATATCGCTAATAAATGCACAGACAAAATAATTTGATTCTAAAAGGATTTATTTTTTTAGAAAATATTTTGGTCGAAAAAATATAGTAATTCATTATTAAATGTCCAATGTCGTTGCCAAAAATTCAATGATGACACATTTGATAACAAAAATATTGGGAGAATTACATGTAGGTGGAAGATAGCAAAAAAAATATAAACACATGAGAGGTACAAGTGTGTTTATGATGGGGTGCAAATAAAAGGTTATAATGGTACAAGTGTCAGTTGCATCCCCTATGTGCACCCCATATGTGTTAGTAATTTTTTCCCTTTCCCAACTGCATTTCATCCTTAAATAGTAATTTTGTCCTAAATTTTTGTTTCTAAGGCATTAATTTGTTGTAATGCATTTTTTTTTTTTTTTAATCAGCAAAGAAAAGGAAACTTTATTGATGAGATGAGCAAAAACATGCAACAAAATATATCAATAAAGGAGGGAAGTGCAAAAAACATCATAACTGACACTCCACAATCCCAACTAGGTTAGCACCAAGGAGGAAGCACAATCAACTGCTAGCACTAAACCCACAGATTGGCGAGAAACCAATCCAAAACAAAGAAACAAAAACTAAAAACAGAAAAAACCACCGAATCACACAGCCTTCCAAATCTGCCAATTTGTAACCCAAAACTGCATCAATTTGTAGCCCAAAACTGTTGCACTCTCCTAGCAACACTAAAGAAATAAACACCCAAGATAGCCAGCAGACAGACACCAGCAGCAGACACACCAGCAGCAAACCAAAACCAAGACTTCTATATAGCTTTGTAGCCCAAAACTGTTGCACTCTCCTAGTAACACTAAGAAATTAAGCCAAGACAAACAAATCCAAGGTAGCAACCATTAGAGCAAACTGCTCCAGAAGTAGCACAAAAATACTCCTTCATTTGCTGGCATATATTCAAAGCACAACCAAAACCAAGGCTTCAGCTTCTTTAACATCTGGCAAACCATTTCGTAGTTGAGGATGTTTAATTTCTTGGGTCTATTCAGTATCACTTTCCTCACTCCTGCATTCTCTTCAAAAAGCACCCTTTGAAGACCATACATCCACAAAACCCCTCTGTTGGAGCATTATTCCACAGCTAAAACAGAACAGATCATAAAGCTACTATTACAGCAAAGCACAGAAACAGATTCATGAAGCAGTTGATGTCCAGTTTCATCAAGAAATCCAGCTCCCCCAGATCCATAATTTACACCCATGAGGATGTCCCAGCCTCCTGCATATGCAAAGGGTTGAATAAACTTGTCAGAACCTAGCAGTTGACACTGAAAATTAACAAGACATCAACAGGCAACAGACATCAGTTCAGGTCCCATTCATCCAGCCATGGCATAGCAGGACAGTTCATCCAGCAGAATAGGTCCTGATGCAGAACCATCTAGCCAAATTCAGATTCAACTACTACAACAACAAGGCACATTCCATCCTTTTATTTTCCTCCACCATATCAATGTACTCCAACAATCTGCTACATACCAATCAGGTTAGTGCCAGAGTAACAGCTTTGGTGACAGGTTATAGCCAGAGTAACAGGGTCACATGCCAATCTGCTCCGCTTTGGGGACAGATTTACCTTCACAGACAATCTTCACATATCAGACCAGCTTCCTACAACAGCATACCTACCAATTTCCAATAACTCCACCATCTGTGCAAACTTCAGGCAAAACAGCAGAACAAAATTGACAGCAGCCACAGCAGCATACAGTTTTAACCTTAAAACATTTGATATCATAAAGAACACAATAGTTTCGTAAATGTCATATTCAATGTTAATTTCAACTTGATCTAGATTTTTTTATAAAACCATACATGGAAGTAATAAAGCAATTCATTTGAACAAAATTAGAGCATTTCAAACTGAATATTTGGATTAAAAACACTAAGAACGGTAGAAGGTCACCTACCTTTTTGCAAAATTTACGTATTTCTTGTGAACTTTAAGTCATCTCCCCCAATACGCAAGCTAAAATGGCAATTACACAAAACAAATAAATAACCTAACATAACATAGCTTTCTTGCATTTATCAGTTTTCCAGCCATTTCAGCGCCCCGCCCACCCCCCCCCCCCCCCCCCCCCCCTAAAAAAAAAAAAAACAGTTGATTTCCCATGGTTCCAACCAAATCTTATAGTTACGGCTCATTTGGAAATTTGGCTATAGTTGGCTTTTTAACCTAACTAAAAAATTTGTGTTTGGAATGAATTTTTTTTTAATTGCTTTGATGGTTGTGAAAAAAAAAAAATAATAATAAATAATAATTATAGTTTGGATGTAACATTTCTCTTATTGACTATTTACAATTTTTTTTTTTTTTAAACTATTATTCTTGGTTATGTTTGGTTCATAAATTTGAGTAAGGATTTTGAACGTTAAATAAAAAAAATAAGTGAAATGTAAATAAAATATAATTACATTTAACTCACTTTTTTTTTTCTTTCCCTTTCCAATCATTACCCAAATTCATAATCTAAACATAACCTTGGCCCTGTTTGGTAGAACTGTGGGAAAGTGCTTATAGCTTATGGCTAAACAGCTTATAGCTTATAACTATGAACATAAGCTGATTTCCAGCTTATTCTTAAAAGCATCTCCTACCCCACTCAAAGAATAAGCTGATTTCTGACTTCTAAAAAGCTATAAGCTATAAGCTATAAGCTAAACTAAACACATCAAAATAGCTTAAATTAAGGTTACCAAAAAAATTATTAAGTGAGCAAAGTCCAAGGTTACTTGCACAATCTAAGATATTTTTTTTTTTTATTATTCATAATTCCATCCCTTATAATTATTTTGTGTTAATACTATTTTTTTGCAATTATTTCAAAGAAATATGTACAGTAGCTGAATTCAAATTTCAAGGAAAATTTTGATATATAACCCAAAGCAAAAGACTTTTATTCTTCAAATATACATTCTTAACATATGCCTGCTTGATTCGTTCATTTAACCATCGAATTAGGTCTATGTGCTCAATCAAATCCATTAACGATGTATTTGGTTCAAGAACTTCGAAAGAAATATGAAAAAGAAAATGGAAAATGTACATCACTTATATTTTGCACACCTTTCTATTTCTCTTTTCAAAATACTTTCCAAATTTATAAACCAAACACAGCCTAAAAGTTGAATACTAACCACTGGTTTAAGAAAAAAAAAAATACATACCTGACAGATGTGATTTCATGCAGATAGAAGAATTCATACACTCTAGTTAAAATTCTGGAAACATTGATGATAAATCCTTGTCAACAACAGCCTCCTTTTTTTTTGGGTGTATTTCATAGATAGTAAAAACAAGGGGAAATCATAAATACACCTTCTGAGATTTGTTTAAAATACAAATTAATCCATATAATTTAGAAAATTACAAATATCTCCCTGTCAAAAATTTTTATTTAACAAAATTAATTGAAAATGTAGAATTTCTAACTGTTCACATATACAATATAAAAGAGTAAATTACAAACACACCCTTTGAGATTTACTTAAATTATAAATTACCTCATGTGGTTCTAGAAATTACATTATGCCCTCTAAGGTTTCTAATTTCATAACAAATGGGGCCCTTTTATTAATAAATCATCAAGTTAATTAATAACAAATAGGCCCTTTCATAACAAATAGGCCCTTTTATTAATTAAAAAATCCTATTAGATCTTTATCTACACTCATCGTCAATAGAGCTTGTGTTTCCTCCTTCGATGAATGACGTCGAGCCAAGTGAAACCTTACTCTGATACCACTTGACACAGCGGAATAAATCACACGAGACTAGATATCGTTCTAGTAGACGAGAATTCTTGAATTTACAAGAACACCGTTGAATCCCCAAGGAATATAGAAGAAAAACTCTTTCAAATATTGTTGATTGAATGAATCCATTACATATGCTCGTAGGCTTATTTATAATAAACTAAACCTAATATTTGTAGGAAAAGTAATTCTAAAATAAATTAGGAAACTTAAATCAACACAAATTAGAAAATCTAAGAGAATAAGAAAATAAAACTCTAAATTATTTAAAATCTTTGTCAAAATCTAATTCCAAAATAATAAAATTAAAAAATATAAAAATTATAGAATTTTGTTCTACATCAACCTTGTTCTCCAATGTTTTGCTGACACTGTTCTTTGATTTTAGGATAAATTACAAACACACCCCCTGAGGTTTATTTAAATTATAAATTACCTCCCTGTGGTTCTAAAAATTACATTATGCCCCCTAAGGTTTCTTTATGCCCTTTTTTTTAATAATGTTAAAATTTTATTTCAATTAATAATTCATATAATTTTATTATTGTATAGGTGAACAATTAGAAATTTCACTTTTCAATTAATTCTGTTAAATAAAAAATTCTGACAGTGAGGTATTTGTAATTTTCAAACCACAGGAGACAATTCGTATTTTAAGCAAACCTCATGAGATGTATTTGTAATTTACCCATAATAAAATTATCTGAATTATTAATTGAAATAAAATTTTAACATTATTAAAAAACTATTAATTAACTTGATGATTTATTAATAAAATGACTTATTTGTTATGAAAATTAGAAACTTTAGGGGGCATAATGTAATTTCTAGAATCACAAGAGGATAATTTATAATTTAAGTAAACCTCAGGGGGTGTGTGTTTGTAATTTACCCTAAACACAAACAACAGTGTCAGCAAAACATTGGAGAACAAAGTTGATGTAGAACAAAATTCTATAATTTTTATATTTTTTAATTTTATTATTTTGGAATTAGATTTTGACAAGAATTTTAAATAGTTTAGAATTTTAGTTTCCTATTCTCTTAGATTTTTTAATTTGTGTTGATTTAAGTTTCCTAATTTATTTTAGAATTACTTTTCCTATAAATATTAAGTTTAGTTTATTATAAATAAGCATACGAGCATATATAATGGATTCATTCAATCAATAATATTTGAAAGAGTTTTTCTTCTATATACCTTGTGGATTCAACGGTGTTCTTGTAGATTCAAGAATTCTCATCTACTAAAACGATATTTAGTATCGTGTGACTTATTCTACTGTGTCAAGTGGTATCAGAGCGAGGTCTCGTTTGGCTCGATGTCATTCATCGAAGAAGGAAACACAAGCCTCTATTGACGATAAGCGTAGAGAAAGATCTAATAGGATTTGAGTCAAGGGACTTGCCCAATGCCAACCTATTAGTCACAATGTTAATAGAAATGCACTATGGGATTTGCACAGCCAACCTATTAACCACAACGTCTTGAGATGATCTTCTCGTTATCAATACAATAGTGAGGATGAATCTGAAGATGAGTTATTCGAGGGTTATGGTGAATAACAGTCGGTAAGGTGACAACGAAGATTTAGTGATGTGTTCAATAGCAATAATTACATTAATCGTGACTTTTCAGATTATCAATTACAACTAGAAATTTCCTATTTTAATGCTTCTTGTCATGTCGAGGATTTTATTTATTGGTTTCACAAAGTTGATAAATTCCTTGAGTGTATGGAAATCTTTGAAGAAAAGCAAGCCAAAATATGTCACACGTAAGTTACAAGGTTATGTTTCTACATGGTGGAAACAATTGTAGTGTGATCAAAGGCAGCAATACAAACAACCCATTAGGACATGACATAAGATGAAGAAGTTGATGAATTCTAGATTCCTCAATCAAATCACTAGAAAATGTTGTATCAGCAATATCAAAGAAAGCTTGAATCAAAACAATTGTTTCAAGGTAATTTTGATTCACAATATTCTTCGCAATTCAATAATTATTATGCAATTGTGGATATAGATTATTCGGGAACATGACTATGATTTTGCCAAGTTTGGGTCAATCAAGTCTTGTAGGTCAGCAAATTTGTCACGCTTCACAATGCATTAAAAAGAAAAGATCTTGAGTATCTCAATGTTTGAAAATTTTGAACACCCAAACAGACATTCAATTGAAGTAGAAAATCAAGTTGATTTCAACAACAGTAAGAACGTTGAAATTGATGAAAGAGAGGTCACAGAAATTGCTTTGATCAAGAAGTTTGAAGAAGACGATGAAGAGGTGAAACAAGAGAAAAACATTGCAATTAGCTAAGAGCTTCTAATGACAGAACTATTATCTCCTGAGTATTATGATAGTTATGAGATTGCAAAAGAAGGAGATCAAGTTGAACTCAATGAAAAAGAAGTAATAAAAGATGAGGTAATAAAGTTGACATGTGTACCAGAGAAGTTGATTGAGGATGCAATTGATATTCGAAAGATGATAATTGAATGTCCATCTGAATCTAAGATAGAGCAAAGTTTAAAGAGTATCCAACATCAACATAAAATACACTTCGCTGATTTTCTTGGTGTGGAGCAATTTAATTTAATTTTCAATGCTTGTCTAATTAATCTTGTCAACCAATTGAAGCATATAGAAAAGAACTTTCAGAAAGAAAATTTTTCTATATACAACTTTTGGAAGAGGGTCAAGCAACTGAAGTATTCAAAATATCTCTTTATTCGGCATGGAAGATGACAGATCTCTAGTTAGAACTCGAGGACGAGTTCTGTACGAGCACGAAATAATCTTCTCGTATAATCCTGTTGATCAAGTTTGCACTCCTCCAAACGTCGTCGCTTTACTTCCTAAAAAACACAAACGTCACTACAAGAATTCACTTTTGGCGACTAAATTTTTAGTTACCAAAAGTCAATTTTTAGTCGCCGAAGGGCGTTAGCGACTAAATTTTTTGGTTGCAAAATTAGTAGCCGAAGAGTAGTCGGGAAAGCTAATTGGCGACTAAAATTATTTTAGTCGCCAAATGTATTCATTTGCCGACTAAATATTTAGTCGCCAAAAGGTTGGACATTGAATTAAATTAGACTCTTTTTCGGTGACCAAACTTTTAGTCGCCTTAAAGTCCCACCTTTTTAGCTACTAAAATTTTAGTCAGCAAAGAGTTCTTTTTTGGCTACTAAAAAATTAGTCGCCGAAAGTCCTCATCTTTGGCTACTAGATGTTTAGTCGACAAAGAGTTCCTCTTTTGACTACTAAATATTTGGTCTCCTAAAGTTTTATATTTTTTGCTACTAAAATTTTGGTCGGCAAAAAGTGTGTTTATAATTTAATTTTTTGTTTTTAGTTACGAAATATTTTAGTCGCCAAATGTTTGATTTTCTTTTGGCTACTAAAGTTTTAGTTGTCAAATGTCTTTCTTTCTTTTTTTGACTACTAAACTTTTAGTCGCTAAATGTCTTTTTTTTTTTGGCTACAAAACTTTTAATCACCAAATGTCTTTTTTTTTTTTTTTGCTACAAAAATTTTAGTCGCCAAATGTCTTCCCAATTTCTTTTTAGCTACTAATTATTTAGTCGCCAAAAACATGATATTATGTTTTATCGTGAAATTATAATTTCTCCACAACCTGTCTATA